>BPLR01013894.1:0-52862 GCA_021605095.1 Caerostris extrusa
GTTATGTTTAGAAACTATTTTTAAAGTTTATTTTTAATATCTGTATTACGATTTGTGCTTATGCCGTTTGGATTTATTAAAATTAGAAAGAATTATTAACATTTTATTTAATATGTGAGCAAACAAAGAAGAATATAATAGAAAAAAAGACAAAATAAATTAAAATTAAAAGATGCATATTAGTTTTTGTAGTTACTGAAAATATGAAAATGTTAAGGTTTTATTATTATATTTTATTTATAATTGATGGATCATAAAATGTAGGAAAAAAATGTTTTTTTCCTACTTCATTATAGCTGCCCTTTTTTGTATATAACCCATAAATCTATTATTAAATGGAGAACACTCCGGTGTATTAGTGTTCTGTGAAGGAAGTTTTCCGGAAAAAAACCTTTAAGAATAACTCTCATATTTGCATATCATAATAGATAAATGTATATACTATAGTATGTATCATAATGGGGAAATGCCTATACCATACGTATCATAACGAAGAAATAGATGTATACTATACGTATCGTAACGGAGAAATGCATATACCATACGTTTCATAATGGAGAAATGCATATACTATACTTACCATAATGGAGAAATGCATATACTATATTTACCATAATAGATAAATGCATATACGATACTTACCATAAAGGAGAAATACATATACTATACGTTTCATAATGGAGAAATGTATATACTATACGTATCATAATAGAGAAATATACACTATGCGTATTATTATGGAGGTTGGCATATATTATATGTTATCATGGAGAAATACATATACTATACATATCATAGAAATGCATATACTATATGTTTTATAATGGAAAATGCATATTACGTATGATGGAGCAATGCTACTTTCTCCTACTCATGAAATGTTCGTTCTAAATTGTAGTGGCACGATTACGACACAGTGTAGCAGGCTCTAAACTGGATTATCAATAAGAAAAAGATTTGAGATTATACATGGTTTCTGTAATTATATATGTATGCTAATATTTTGATGCGGATAACACCAACGGTTAAATTTTCGGCCACCGTAAAATCAATCCACATTTTTATTTGTCGAAGGGTCATTTTTAAGATGTTTTGTATAGCATAATAGAGAAATGCATAATGTGGCATAGAAGCGTCCAAATAATACAGATATAATTTGAAGCCTGGTGGCGGAATGACTAGCGCTCTGGCTCTCGATACAATAGGTTTCGGGCTCGAGTTCTAGTGGTGCCATGGATGTTTGTACTTATTCGGAATCCACCTTAACACGTACGTTTCGGTGTAATGGGGCTGTAGAGCGTTGGACCTAGGGCTGACAACGTAACCCTGTAAAAGTCAACATCTCCTGTCTTGAAATCTGCCAGTAGACAGACGGCCTTTGCCCACCATGGGGTTGTTGTGTTATTAATGAAGATTATGAAACAGGTCTGATCCAGATTAGTATCTGACAGACAGAAATTATAGATTTTGTATCTCTGACCACCGATTATGTGTTAAATTGGCAAGCGGCCAAGTCCTGACAGAATCCAAAACAGCAGTGTTATAGGGGGGATGGAATTGTCATTTGGAAGAAATCTTAATTGAAATAAGACAAATTTTGATTTTCGATAATTAAAATTTTGGATTACATATTGTTAAAAAGAAAAATTAGATAAAAAATTCCACACTAACTTTTATATTTTTTTCTTTCAAAGCAGCTCTGCGCCGGGTATATCTGACTAATACACCCAATAAGTAATCGATTCTTCAATTTCCGCGTAAAACCGAATGTTTACCATTCCAAGCTATATTAGTTTACTGAATATAGAAAATAAAATCTCCTCGACCATGATTTTTCATAATTTATATCAGAGAAAATGAAATACATTGTTAAATTGCTAAATCCATGTGTTTTTTATTTCATATAAAGGGAGGCATTGTTGTCATCTGCCCAATCCCCTCATTTTCTTATCGTAAGGCCATAAACTACCACCAAGTAGTCTGATTGTCAGGCCTGTATGGCCGAGTGGCTGGCACTCGGTACCACAGGTTTCTGGGTTCGAGGCCCGGCGGTGCCATGGATGTTTGTAGTGGTTCGAATCCATTATAAACCGTGGTCCCGGTCCTAATAGGAACGTAGAGCGTTGCGGGGGCATTGCTACTCCGCTTCCGTATCTTCAAGTTACACGCGGCCCCGGATAATGCAAAGTGAGTAACGTCAGTGCAGCGCTTGCCTTAAGGCATCCAGGACCAAGATGTCTATGTTTGCCAGCTGCATTGAACAAAAAAATCTGATTGTCAAGACGACACGTCATTATCCTAACGCTATTTCAATCTCGTCGTTTTCTAAACCAGTGGCTGCAATGAATGCCTCCAACGGTTTCGAATCTAGGTCCTCCTGCTGGTTAACTGCAGACTTTCAGACTCTCACCACGTGTCGGGCGAACCACGTGTTTGCATAGCATTTTCAAAAATGTCAACCTAAATAAGAATCGCCAAGCTCGTGCATAATATCTGCTTTAAACAGCTGTTCTTAAGATGAGTTAATAAAAATTCGTCTCGACATTTCCTCGCATCCTATTTTACGACCTGTATGAGGATGCATGTAACAGCCGACGCTCTGTTGCAAAGTCCGATCTACATTTGCGATGAAGCAGGTGAACTAATATTGTGGAATCTACAAGAAACGAGGATCGTTATTTCTCGTGGCTCATTTTGTTGAGATATGTGGACATCCTTTTATGGAACTAATTCGTTGTTTAAATACGAGTTCCACAAATAAAGCTTTGATGTCGTTTTTGTATGTGATAAAACTTAGTGGAAGATTATGTTCCGTAAAATAAAAGAGAACAACAACAACAACAACAAAAAAACTGTTCGTAAAAAATATTATTCATATGTTCTGAAAAAAATCGTTCATCTGTTCGTTAGTTTGCAAGTAAGTAAAAAAAAAAAAATATGTATTGGTAAAATGTCGTTCTTGAGTCCGTCAGTTTGGAAGTAATAAAAAAAAAAAGATTGATTCATAAAAAAATCGTTCATATTTTCATTAGTTTAGAAGTAATAAAAACGATGTATTCGTAAAAAATTATTCATTTATTTGTCAGTTTGGAAGTAATAAAAAAGATAGATTCATAAAAAATCGTTCATATTTTCATTAGTTTAGAAGTAATAAAAACGATGTATTCGTAAAAAATTATTCATTTGTTCGTCAGTTTGGAAGCAATAAAAATATGTATTCGGAAAAAAATCGTTCATGTGTACCTTAATTTGGAAATAATAATAATAAAAAAGAAGTATTCGTAAAAATTTGTTCCTATGTTCGTTAGTTTGGAAGTAATAAAAAGATGTATTCGTAAAAAAAAATCGTTCTTGTATTTGTTAGTTCGAAAGTAATGTAAATGATGTATTCGTAAAAAATCGTTCATGTGTTTGTTAATTTGGAGTAATAAAATAAAGATGTAATCTTAAAAAATTGTTCAAGTATTCGTTACTTTGCAAGTAATATAAAATGATGTATCCGTAAAAAATCGTTTTTATATTCGTTAGTTTGGAAGTAATAAAAAAGATGTATTCGTAAAAATTCATTCATGTTTTCGTTACTTTGCAAGTAATAAAAAAAACACGTATTCGTTAAAAATCGTTCTGGTATTTTTTTAGTTTACAAGTAATAAAAACACGTATTCATAAAAAAATCATTCATGTGTTTGTTAGTTTGACAGTAATAAAAAAGATGTATTCGTAAAAAATCGTTTTTGTGTGAGTTAATACTTGTTAGTTTACAACTAATAAACAAAAAGATGTATTCTAAAAAAATCTTTCATGTTTTCGTTAGTTTGGAAGTATAAAAAAAAGATGTATTCGTAAAAAATCGTTCATGTGTTGTTTAATTTGGAAATAAAAAATAATTCGATTCTTTGTTTCTATAGTATTTTATTTTACAAAAAATGAAATTAATTATGCTTAATCCGAGGAGGCTCACATGTGCTTTATTTGTTTATCACTTATTTATTTTTTGTGTTGCATGTTCTTAAAACTTTCTGCAGCTGCACAAATGTTTTTCTTTGAATTTTCACTTGCCCTTTTTTGACTGCAGCCTGGATGTGGGCTTGTCAATTTTGCTATCCGTCGAACTCGTCATTCTGTTCTAGACATTCTGAATAGTTAGATTTTGTTCTGTTCTAGTAAGACGATACATTTTTGAATAAAAAAAAAATGCCTGGAAGATGAAGCCATGGTCTGTTTATTTACACATGAAGTTAAAAAATAACTGAAACTGAAGATTCAAACGTTGAAAAGGAAAAAATTATTGCATGGAAGCATTGTAGGTTGCTCTTTATTAGATAAATTGGAAGTAGTTGCTTTTTCAGTAGGACTTATATTTTTAAATATTGGGAGGTAAGACAGTGAAAAAAATTATTCATTTTGAAACAGCAAACAACTCTTTTCAATTGTTAAATCATGCAAATATAAAAGATGATTTAAACAAATTTTCAATATCATTTCCCCCATTTTCTTATTTTTTTTTCGTAAAATATTATTTATAGTAAATTTTTGGATATATTGATTTAGTTATCAGATTTAGATATATTTATTCATTTATTTATGCGAGGGAATCGTTAGCGGTAGTACTGACAATTCAATATAATTAATTTATTGATACTTTTTTACATAGAATTTGATCCATTGCTCAAATGTCTATTTATTTGCTTTTATTAAAGAATCTCTTTCATTTTGCAAAGATAACCTATCAATAATAGAAAGATATTAGTTTAGATACATGTATTGCAGTTTAAAAGAGTATAAAGTTTTGAATTTAATGGTTATGAAGTCGTATTATAAAATGTGCATTCGATAGTTATGTGAGGATTGACAATAATAAGGAAACATAGTTACATTTAATGTGATACATATCAACCAAAAACATCAGATTAATTTGACAGTCAAATTACTTTTTTGACTACTTATTACAATATTATTTTTGACTAGTTAACATTTCAAACTGGGCATGAAAACATAGCCTTCCAATCTCTGAACTAGACTATTCATGCTAATTTTATAGATGTTTATACTTTAAAAAAAAATTTCCCAAGTTTTAAACAATTTGCTTTATTTGCTTAGGATAAACCAAATAGCCTCTAACAATGGAAAAAAAAAAAAATAATATCGTTTTGAAATGTATATATTTCTTTTTGAATAGTACGTTCTTTTTGTCTATAAATTAAATTATTTTTCATTTTTTAAATGTTTTTTTTAACTCAGATTAATCTTGGATTAGTCCGTATAAAGACACACCCAGCTCAATTCAGTCGATATTTTTCTTGTACAATTTTATTGAGTGAAAATATTGTCTTTTAATAATCATTTCCTTGACTTTGTTTTCAATGAAATAAACAAACATAAAGCACTTATCAGTAAACAATAATTAATGCATTCAAACTTGTTATTTATGAAAATAAAACAATAGCTTGATAATGAAAAGGAAAAAAAAAAAATTCTAAATTTAAATTTACTAAATTTGGAATAGATCATTTTGTAGTAGAATCATAGAACGTTTTAAAGTCCGTTTTATTGTTCATAGAAGAAAAGTTTATAAAACAGATCGAGTTACTTTTAAACTTTATTGGTAGATCTAAAGATATTTTAAACGTATCTCATTTTAAATACACAGAACAACTAACTAATTAATATTTTGGAAAAAATCACATATTTTAAAAATAACTAAAAATAGAAAAATGAATCGAAAACAAAAGTATTTTCCATTTATCAATTTTTAAATTCTGCTAAGCTTAAAAAAATAAAAAAATTAAATTAATAACATGAAATCGTTTGCAGACAAAACAAACGATTTTATAAAAACTTTTTTTAAAAAAATTTCTGTCAATAACGTTTATTTATAACGAGATGTCTGAGTTAAAATGCACAAACATTATCATTGAAATAATTATTTAGCTTCAATTACTTATATGTTTTTTTGAGGTATTTGAGTTTATTTTATTCGGTAAGGATTTTAAAATGTTCTTTTCATTTCTGCTTTATCTATCGCTTATTTTAATTTTGAAAAATATTTTTATTTCTTACTTAATTTGATGATTGATTTTAAAGTCTGATACTTTAATTTTGAATAAACATTTTAATTTTAGATAGTTATTCTAATTAAAATGATTTATTAAAAAATATAATTAAAAGAAGAAAATATTAATTAAAATTAAGAATATGTTTAATAAATCAAAAATTTAAATTATATAACTCTTTATTAAATCGTTCTTATAGGAAATAATTGTAACTCTTTTTTAGTAAAATAATTTATATTTTTAATTCAGTAGTTTCCTATTAATTAATTAATAGTATTTTTAAAAATGTAATTCATTAAAATGGTTTATTAATATAATTAAAAGAAGAAAATATGAGTTAATATAATAATCTTTTTATTAATTTTAACATAATTAAAAGAAAAATATTAATTAATATTATCTTTTTTATAGTTAAAAGAAGAAAACATTAATTAGAAATCAGGAATATAATTAATAAAATTAAAAATTTAAATATATATTTTGACAACTTTTTAATTAATTTATTCAATTTGGTTTTTTATTCTTAAAAAGTTTTTATGAGAGGTTATTATGAATCAAATATATTTATTTATTATATTAATTAGGTGTGGAAAAAAAGAGCTTTCTGTTTAATCTTTTTTAGTGAAATATCTGCGATCAAATTCGTTTATATTTTTAAAAAAGTATGCTAAATAGGAAATCCTTTTTAATCAAGTCCTCCAATCATAATTTAAAAAAAAATTATTTATCCTTATGATAACATTTTACGAGGAAGTTGTGATATGAGAAGGTTACGTCTTCATTCAGTTGTTAATTCATGTAAATCTCGTTTCAACCTTGGTGTAGGTAACCTGACACGAGTTTCGTCAATTATACGGAATGATTAAATCGGAAAGCTCAAGGTCTTTAACCTCACGTTTGTTTGATAAATAACTCATTATAATATTTGTTTATCATAAATATGATGCCTGTAATGATATGTAATGTTTACAATGTATAGTAAATAACGATAAAACTCATATTCTTAAAAAATTTTTAAAATTTCAAAAATAAATTTTATGCCTTAAATTTGAGGTATTTCAGTTTAAATTGTAACCCACGGTATATGTCAATGGTAATACATAAATATGATGCTGAAAATTGTAGAAAAATTTTAAAAACTTTTTTAGATTAAAAAAAAAAAAAAGAATTCAAAAAGGTTTAAAAAGGAAATTAAAAGGAATTCAAACGGTTTCAAGACACAATTCCTTATGTTTAATACTCAATCCACGATCAGTAGATATAACTAATAGTTCATCTTCTTCAATTAATGTTAGATGATCAGCTGTATAGAGACCGGACGGTGTACCTACAGAAGGCGGAGTCTCATAGGCTGCAATGGAAATTCTTTTAACGTTGAAAATCACATAGACGCTAACGCTTCTCGTAGTTAGCCGTGGAAGCTACCGCTCTAATTTCTGGATATTGTATAAAATAATTTTATCACTAGCGCTCTGCCCATTGCTGCCACAGACTTCAGGTTCGATTCCTGGCGGTTACATGGGTGTTTGTTAGTGGTACTGAATCCAGTCTAAATTATAGGTCCAGATTTAATTAGCCTAAAAGTGCAAAAAATGGCAGTAGAATGACAAACCAAATAAAACCTAATTTCTCTGAATCATTCGTTGACGCATTATCGTTATTTGGCACTGAATAAAAAAAGAAGAAAAAACAGCAGCGCCTGAGCTCTTTGGAATACCACAGGACCACCTGGAAATCTTCTAGGACGCACCAGTGCCACCTGGCATATCCTTTGAGAACCACTGGCATACGTCCTTAATCCTTGGCCGCATATCAAATGTATTTTCCCCATAAGAAATAAAGAAGAAAAAGATTAATCAGTTTCCATGAATAAAATCTTAATTTTATTAGCATATTATTCATAGATGATATTGTATAAAATAGTTTTTAACACTGCATTAGTTCTAAAATACATAAATACAAAAACAATTAGTTGAAATACATGCATAAATGAAAATTTGTCAAATTTAATTTTCTTTTTTCCTCACTTTTATCAACCTGATGATCGGTTTTTATAATTTTTATTTTTATATGTTTTTCTGCAAACAATTTCTTGTCATTCATTTTATTTTGCTTCCATTCTATAACAGCGTAGCAGAGTTTAAAAAATTGATAAATATAAAATACTTTCGTTTTCGATTCTGATTTAATCGGCTGTTAGTTATAAACTTTAAAATATTGTAAATTCTTCCAAGATATTGATTAGTTAGTTGTTCTACTGTGCGCGTTAAAAATGAAATAAATTTACAAATACATCTATAGATTTACCAGTTTAAAAAATAATTCAATAGTTTTCATAAACTTTTCTTCTACGAACAATGACACGGATTACATTTTCGAGTTTCCTTTTCGTAACCATGCTATTATTATTGTTTTTAATTTTTATTTAACTTATTATTTATGTTTTTTTAATTTTTATTTTTATTTATAATTATTATTATTATTATTATATTTTATTTATAACAATAATAATAATTATTATTATATTTTATTATTATTATTATTTTTATTTATTTATTTTAAAATTTTGCGTGTGTGTGATGTAACAATGACAAAAAAAAAAAAGCTGTCCAAAGAACTTTCTCAACAAAAATATTTCGGAAGTGTGACAAACATTGTCTGTTCATTTCAGACAATGCCAATACAGTTTGTCTGGAATTTATTGGGATGTTACTGCTCTGTAAAGTATTTGACATCCCTCCATTTGGCAAAAGCTTTAACACATGCAATTCGTATTCCAAACAAAAGACGTATACCAAACAAAATATTTCACTTCCACACAGGACGTATACCAAGTTGGACTTATTCCAAAGCAGATGGAATACCACTTCACATAATAATAAGTTGTAAAAGCCTTTTTTAAGCACTATTGTTGCTAGAAAGTATATCACGCATATGCATGCCATGAAATTCAAGCAGAAGTGTAGATTAATTCAGGGAAAATTAGACATCCGAAAATTAAAAAAATCCATACCATATATGAAAGAATAATTTGATTTTATTATTCGGGTTAGATATCGGAAAATTCAAAATTTTTTATTTGAATTTTTAAATATTCTTTATATACTTTCTTATATTCGTCATATTTTACAGTTTTCATTAATTCTATTATTTAATTTTATAAATTGTATAAAATTAAAGCAATATAAAATATTTTATATATATATATATTTATTTTTCTATTTTTTTTTTTTAATATAATTCTTTATTTATGGAAATCGTTCAATTTTTTTATCGTTTGTAAGTAATTTAAAATATCAATTTATAAAATTAAAAAAATATAAATCATTCAATTAATTAGTGAATCATTCAATTAGTTTTTGGAGGAATATTAGGTAATTAAATAGCAATAGAAATTTAATTACAATTATTATTAAAGTAAGATGTTAGAAAATTAAAAATTTTTTTATTTGAAATTTGAAATATTCTTTATATATTTTCTAATATTCTTTATATTCCATAGTTTTCATTATTTATCTATCATTATTTTACTTTTATTTTTCTAATATTCTTTTAATATAATTCTTTATTTATGGAAATCATCTGATTTTTTATCGTTTGTAAGTAATTTAAAATATCAATTTATTAAATAAAAGATACAAATCATTCAATTAATTAAAATGAAATATTAGACGTTTTTGAAGGAATATTAGGTAATTTAATTGAAGTTATTATTAGGGTGAAATGTCAGAAAATTGAAAATTCTTTATTTGAAATTTCAAATATTTATAGATTTTTTAATATTGTTTATATTTCATAGTTTTTATTAATTTTCTATTATTATCTTATCGTGCATATTTACTTTTCAAATATTCTTTTTTAAATAATTCTTTATTCATGCAAATCGTTTGTCAGTTATTTAAATTTAGAATTTAAAAAGATACCAAGTCCTACAATTAATTAAAATGAAATATTAGACGTTTTTGAAGGAATATTAGGCAAATTAATTAAATTTATTATTAGGGAGAGATTTCAGAAAATTCAAAATTTTTTATTTGAATTGTCAAATACTCTTTATACATTTTCTAATATTCTTTACATTTCATAGTTTTTATTATTTTTCAATTATTATTTTCAAAATAATTGTAGGAATGAATATTTGAATTGAATGCATATTTATTTTTTCTAATATTCTTTTTATTTAATTCTTTATTTATGAAAAATCGTTCGATTTTTTTATCGTTTGTAAGTTATGTAAATTACGAATTTAAAAAGATAAAAGGCGTTCAACTAATTAAAATAAATAAACTAATTATAATAAATACCTTCTTTAGTTAGTATGTATATTCTTTGTTAATGGAATATGTAATAAGAGTATGTATCTAATTCTTTGTTAATTACAATATATATCTTTTAATTTTAATTCTTTGTATATCATGGTTTTTATTTATTTATTTTTATTGGGTCATCAACCCAGAACATAATTAAGAATTTTCAGAACTCAGGCTCAAAGAGATCAAAATTTTTAAGATGAGGAAATCTTTAAAAAGCACATTTAAAAAAAAGTGAAACAGATCTTGAAGATTAATGACATTGAGCCACGCCTTCTTTCGCCCACTGGTGAAAGAGATTAAGAAATAAAAGATTGAAAAAATGCAAGAACGAAAACCAAAATCGAGAGCATCCACATCAAAAACAAGGTGACATCTCACAAATACAAGGTCTTCTGACCCCGTGAGACTGTTTCAACTCCCCAATCCCCCCTCATCTCATTCCCCTCCCCCTTCCCAGCTATTATTTGGACAAGAATGAGAACACGCTGACGTCACGCACAGAACGGAGCGTGAAAAATTGTCACTTCCGGTTTTTCTGAGAAAGCCTGCCGCTAGAGATTGATGGAGATGTAAACTGTGAAGGTTACGTATTTCATTTTCTCAAGAAATGGACCAACAAGAATTTAAAAAAAAATTAATTAATAAATAAAAAAGTATGAAATATATGTAACTGTATACGATGTTTTATTTATTTATTATTTCTCGTTTCCTTTCGTTAAAAACTAAGCGAAAAGAGTTTAATGTGCTAACGTATGATGTTAATTGTTGTTGAAAAGATAAAATACGCTTTCATAGTTGATGCATGCACTAATTCATGGCCACAAAAAGTTGAATTTTATGTAGCGAATAGAGAGGTTTTTCCAAGGTAAATGATCTTGCTCCGCTTTCTATAACAGTAAATCAAAATTAGCTATCACCACAATTTTTAATAAAGGCTACAAAAAAAATATTAAATAAATATACTTTTTTTAATTTTAAATTATTCATCTTAGGATTGTTAATCATAATGACAATTAAAAAACAAAGTTGTGATAAAAATATCAAATCTTTTATTTAATATTTTTATCTATTTGCTATTATTAAGTGAACAACGTACGTAAATTGTTCGAGGAATTATATTTAAAAATTATTTAAATTAATCAAAAATTTGTTAAACCAAAATTGAGTGATACCCATCCTTAAATAAAACATATTGTTAGTTATTAAAAGTTTTAAATTAAAAAATATATTTAAAAAAAGAGAATTTTCTTTTGCAGTTAAAATATAAAAAAAACTGTACAAAAATTTACAATGCCATTTAAAATTTTGGAAATTTTATTTAAAAGTTGTTCGAAGTTTTTATTTTTTAAAAAATTGAAATGCTATTTTTATCAACAGTGATAAATAAATTTTATTGAAATAAAAGAACATTTTTTTAATTCATTAAAAATAATAATTTTTTTTCATTTATAATTATTATTTTTAAACAGAAAGAAAACAGTATTCTAACAAACAATTAAAATTACAAATACATTCTTAAAAATAAAGGTTTTAATAAATTTGTTGATCGAAGTTATTATTCGTTTTAAACTCACTGGTTAATTCGTTGAAATTTTTATATTTATCATATTTTGTAACAAAACTAATCATAAAAAAAAAAAAATGTATAAAAATCAACAATCATGAAAATTGATTCTAGAAATAAAATAAATAATCCTCCAATATTATTGATTAACAAATTCTGATAATGTAAGCTTAGTAATTATATGTTTAAATCATTATAAAAATATTCTAAGTTGTAGTGTATGGTAACAATATTTTTAAAACCTTTATTATTAATAGTACGTTATTAAAAATTATTTACTTGGGTATTCTTTATCTTCTTTTATTAAACTGAATAAAATTTCTGTTTCTATTGAACGATAACATGAAAACGATCAATAAAATCCATGAGTTCAATGTCAAAACATGAAAGAGATAGGTTGCTAATGTTTTTCTTTCTTTTTGAAAACACAATAAAGGTGTTTATGCTATTACAGCTTTGTTCTTGCAACATCATCTCATCTCTCATCTATTTAAATATCTACTGCATAAATTATCAAGTGAACATAAATATGGTTATTAATGTTCACTTGATAATTTATGCAGTAGATATTTAAATATTTATCAGGACATTATGTTTTCTTTTCCTACATCAAACTGTAGGAATATCCACCATAAAGAACATTATGTTGTCTGTTCAAAATGCAATATTTCTTCTTCTTTTTTTTTTTTTTCAATCAAAGCTTACTGATGGAAATATTTATAAATATATAGAGGCTATTTTTATTAATTTTTTTTTAAATTTTATTTATTTGTTTATTTTTATTTTTATATTATTCTTTTAATTCAAATTATTTATTTATTTTTCTTTATTATTTATTTTTATTTTTTATTTTCTTTATTATTTATTTTCTTTATTATTTATTTTATTTATTTATTTAATTTTTTATTTTATTTTATTTATTTATTTTATTTTTTATTAATTATTTTATTTATTATTTATTTATTTATTTTTTTTTTTCTGACAAATTTTGTGTCCCTGCAAATCTCAGAAAAATATGACATCTTGTTAAATTTAAAAGGCCCGTCTCTTAAGAGTTCTGTCTTTATCGATAACAACTAAACTCGAACTTAAATTTTGCAGCACTCTTTATTTTATATTAGACATTCAGTAGTAAAAAGCACTTATATTTTCCTGTTATTTGTTTTATAAAATTTTTAATAATAAATTAGAACACAATTATGCAATAAGTTTCCAATTCTACAATTAATTCTAAATATATTGTATATTTTTCTTGCGATTTATTATAAAGCAAATAACGTGGTAGGATCATTCTATAGATTTCAGTTGAATCTTGATTAAATATGCTTTTAAAGCAAAATTTTGTAAAATTTCAAAAACAAAAATAATTATAATAATAATTGCTGAGAGAAAAGTAATGAATGTATTTTGTAGAATATCCTAACACTTTATAGCAAGCTGACATTTTATTCTATAAAATAATATTAAAACAACATCAAATAACGAAAAGTTACAGTTACATAAGTAACGAAAAAGAATTTCATATGTAGCAACTTAATATTGAATAATAAAAAGTAAAATTATTTTATTAAAATTAGTTTTTAAGCGTTTAAGAAAGATTTTCAAACATGCTATGTAAAAGTAAATTGAGTAATAGAGTTTTATTTTTAAATCTAAAATAAGCATTATCCTGACGTATAGAAGTATTCAAATTGTCTTTTAAATATCAAATTTTATGACAGCACTATATAAGGGCATTCAAAATCATATATCTTTATCACATTATATAACTATTCCATATGACAAAAATATGGATATAAATAATCCATGGACCCGTATTCAGTAAATACAAGAATACACAATAATTTTTTTCATTTTGTTTACTATAAAAAATATATTTATACAATGTAAAGAACATTGAGCAAAGAAAAAAAAAAAAATTATTTCTGTTTTTTTCTAGAGTAATATGATTTATTATTGAAGAAATCTTATTATAGATAAACATCTACTTTGGTTAAAAATTAATGTCAATGATATATAAAAACATAAAATACACGTTTTAATATAACGTCATTGAATTGCTATTAGTAGAATCACTGATATTTTTCAAACGTACTATGTATAATACTGTACAAAGATAAATCGAGTAATGCTGCGTTTTTGTTAAATAAACGTTGTCGCTTGCTCTATTTAAGCCTCTAACCATTAAATATCAATTCTTGTGTGGGCATTTTATAAGTGCATTTGAAACTATACATCTGTCCCACATAGTATAATTTTTACATATGCGGATAGTTTATTAATGGTTGTATAATTATTCTATATGAGACAGATAGTTTATTAATGATTGTATAATTATTCCATATCGTTCAGATAATTTATTAATAGCGGTATAATTATTCCATATGGTACAGATAGTTTGTTTAATGGTGGTATAATTATGCCATATGAGACAGATAGTTTATTAATGGTGGTATAATTATTCCATAAGGTACAGATAATTTATTAATGGTTGTATAATTATGCCACATGGTAAAGATAATTTATTAATGGTTGTTTAATTATGCCATATGGTAAAGATAGTTTATTAATGGTTGTATAATTATTCCGTACGAGGCAGAGAGTATAATAATAGTTGCATAATTATTCCACATGAGACAGATAGTTTATTAAGGAGGAGGTATAATTATTCTATGTAGTACAGACAATTTATTAATGGTTGTATACTTATGTGAGACAGATAGTTTGTTAGTAGGGTATACTATAAGTAATCCAGTATTCAGTGAATCCTGTGAAGGAAAATTAAAACTTTATATGAAATAATTTTCTGCGTCCGCTTTTTACTGTAAATAAAAATCTGAAAATATTCCAGCAAAAAAAAAAAAAATATCTTTTTTCAGACTAATATGATAGATAACATTGAAAAAATCTTATTGTTGATAAATATTTATTCTGGTTAAAAAAGTAATATCAATTATACATAAGAACACAAAGTAAACGTTTTATTATGAATGCCAATCAGAATTGTTCCAAATAGAACCAAAACTAATTTGGTTTTTCTTTTTTTAATATCAAATACTGAAGGACCCTTGCCGAGCAATATACTACGTGCGAAGCCTCGCTGTCAGAGTAAGAAAAAAATATATTAAGTGGATTCCAGGTTCTAAATGATAAATAATCTTTCACCTTAAGTTATGAACCCATGAACTGGTTACGCGCCAATAGCAGAAGATTTCCTGCATGGACAACCAGTTTATTTTGTTTTTGCTGGTTTCATGTCTGGAATACAGTAATGCATGACGAATTAGATAATCAGCCTGTACGATACAAGAACAGCTTGCCTTATTTCTGCATACATCATTTTCTGATGCGCAATTTCGATGGACTATTAGAAGTAAATGATGAATCAATGATTATTTCATAATAATACTCAAATATTTTGTTTTCAGTGAATATTGCAACGAAATTGGAATGTGGATACTTTCTGTGCACATATACATCTCTTTCTTCTCGAAGATTTCTTTTGTGATATTACTATCATCATGGATACTCACGGCCACTGCAGCATTACCAAGTTAGTTCAATTTTTTATTGTATGCTTGCTTTGATATATATAATAATTTCTGTGCAAGTTTTTTTTTTATTATCGTATCAACCATATTCTTCCATGATGTAGATGAAGAATAATCGATATAATTGATAGATCTTTATATACAACAGCACTTTTATAGGATTTTCAAACATACTGGTATAAAAAAATCTGTTCAAATTTGTTTTCAAAATATTTCATTTTTTGATCTAGAATTGCTATACATTTGGTATTAAAATAAATTAGCATAAAATATTTCCTAATATGTCATGTACCATTATAAAATAGGTATATGTCCATTTATTTATGCAATAAGACATTTAAAATTTTTAAAGTTTTTATTTGATAGAAATAAATAACTTACAAATTTTATCATAAATTCTTATTGATATATTGTGTAATATAATATACAATATAAATAACATAACTTGTATTATATAATATAAATAGTGTAACATATGGTATTAAAAATCACCACCAAACCATTTTTTTCTAAAATGTAACTCTGATTTATATTTTTATTCGCAGAGGTTCTTATTTTTAACAAACCTTCTACTTCACATTAAAATGTCTATATTGTATAGTCAGTCTATATTTATTGTATATTGTCTGGTATTAAAAATCACCACTGAATTATTTTTTTTCTAAAATGTAACTCAGATTCGTATTTTTAGCAAATTTTCTACTTAAATGTACAAGATATTTCTGTCTATGTATAAAAATATATCCAAAATTATTTTCTTTTTTTGTTCATTAATGGTATACAGTGTTTTTATTCGTTTTGTATTAATAATAACTTTAAAAAGTGCAATAAATAAATTATTTCCTTTAATATTTTAAATACGCTCTAAGTCTTGCAACAAAAATAACTGCAAGGCTATGAACATTAGAAATTTTTTTTACAGAGTTCAGAAAGAACGAATATCTATTTTTAATTCTGTTGCTTATTATTAATCTTATAACATTTTTCTTATAATGTTTTATGAAAGATTTCATCAATTTTAAATACACAAAACGAACTCATTTTTAGAGTTGGTGAAAAAGTGAAAAGTTCATTTTTTTTTTTATGAATTTTCTAGTTCATATCATCAAATAACTAAATATCTCTAAAATCTGTTATTAATATTTCTAATCTAGAATTTATATATTGTTTACTACTTTAAAACATGCTTCAAAAGAGATAAATAACTTTTTGGAATATTTTATCCTTTTATTATTTCTCTAAAACAAATTCATTAGAACGCTATCTCATAAGGTTACATGCATCATTATTAAGCTCGCTTGAAAACAATTACCTATTTAGAGTCTAGAATATAAAAGATAGCTAATTCCATTAATATCGCCCGAAAGTTAGCAAAAAAAAAAAAAAAAAAAAATGTTCTATAGGATATCCCAAACAACCATCCTTCACCTAAAAGAAGAACAAACCAATCGAATACCAATTACCAGACCTCCATCCACATAACTTGCAATCAAATGCCATGAAAATGATATATAGCTTGCGTTTTGAATTATTGCCTGTTTTTTGCTCTACCTATAGCAAACACAAGTTAATGGGTTATTGATCTATTGATTTTTATTCTTGTTACGTCCAAAGTGTGTGTACAGGAAAAGTTTGTACCTGTAGAGTAATGATAGTGTAAAGGAGATCTAATAAAGCAACAGGCATTTTCAGCAATATATTTCTGGGTGATAGGAAATTAGATGTGGTATTATTTCTTAATATCGAAATGATCATAGTAATTATAGATTGCTGCATCTAATCCTAACTTTATTATATCTCTAAAACTAAGTTCTATACTATATATAAATATCTATATACTAATACATAATAATATAGTAATACTATATAATTAATAATATAATACTATATACTATATAATTACGATAATATAATACTATGTATATATATATATATATCTTAAAAAAGAATCGATGGTCACAATGAGTTCAAATTTGAACTGAAGATACTGGAAAAATGGCATCAAAAGGAAGTTTCAAAAAAGTTCCATCGGTTTTTCTCATCCAATTTGGTATAACCTTACCGTAGTGGATGGGCTTTCCACTAACAGTGTCACAACTGTTGAATGACTTGGGAGTCATTTTTCCATCAAAAAAAAAAAAAAAAAAAAAACAATCAAGCACATTGAACACTACAGTTAGTTTAAATTACATACGAATACGTTGTAATTTTGATTCAAAATATTACTGGCAGCCGAATTCACTTTCTTTATGCCGCCTACAACGTTATCTATTAATACACTTGGAACTTTATTTTGATGTCGTAACAGTTTCTCCCTTCTTCAAGTATATTTAGTTCAAATTTGAATTCATTGTGACGAGTAGTTCTTTTTGTACGGCATTTTGAAAGGGAGACTTTAGTTATAATCACCCTGTATATACAGTAGAACCTCTTTAAGTCGAATCTCGATAAGTCGAAAACCTCCACAACTCGAATTTTTTTTTTTTTCCTTCCCTTCAAGCCCCAAAACCTCCATTACTCAAAATTTCAACCCTCTACAAGTCGAAATGATTAGTCAATCCCCACAAGTCATTTTGGTATATATTTTCCCTCCGTAACTCGAAAAAAATTGGACCTCTGTATCTCTCGAACATTAGCAATGTTTGATTTTATAATCTTTTTTACAACCTTTACAACTTGATCATTTGAAACTAATTACCTCTATAGCTCGAAGAAAAATAAGTTACCGACTTTAAGGATTTTGCCGACGATGCACGTCATTGTTTTTTATAAAACAATGTTTGAGTATATAGTAAATAGAATAACCAATTCTATGAAATAGCATTTCATTTCATTTCCTTAAGTGTACCTTATAAATCTAATTTTATGTAAGAAGATATTAATTGATTTAGTTCTGAAAAGGGTTTATTTAAAAAAAAAAAAATTATGCTTAAGAATCGTTTAAGTATCCAAGTTATTTTCATTCATTCAAAAATACATTTTATTTTATAATTCTATGAAATAAAATAACAATACTAAATATAAGTCTTAAATTAAAGCTGTTTTAATGAATGAAAAAGAATAATTTCTTCAATAGAATTAAAATGACTGAGCTTATTAAAAATTAATTAAAAATATGCATGGATATTCATATTAATTTATGTTATTTAAGTTCTAATATAGATTAATGATATTATAAAATGATTTTTACTGGAAATGTGAAGTTGGCTCTATTTTAAAATTATTTTCACTCTTATTAATAAGTTACTTATTTCAATAAAAATAAAGAATCCGAATTCAACAAACAAACCCTTCGTATACATCTTTTAGCTTTAAAAGAAATTAAGGTTTTATTAAAACAATAATTTTCCTTTACAATTTTTTTAATTTATTATTTTTCTAAAATCATGCATGACCAAAGTAAAATGAAAATAAATAAAAATTATACAATAAATAATAATCTATATCTTGTTCTTTGATTAAAATTAAATCATTAAATGAACATTACTATGTTTTTCTTCTTTTTCTTAGGAATCATATTTAAAAAAGAATATTTTTTTCTTTTTTAAAATAAAAACAATTAAGCTAAAACAGGAATAAAGCAACTCATTTCGTTCCAAACGATATCATGGTTTTAAGACTCTTTATGACGTATTTTCATTCAATTAATTATTCACCAACAAGTTTGTGGATAGTTTACTTTCTAATTGTTTGTAACAATTATTTCATACATAAAAATCGAATTTATTCCATAAACAAATTATTTGTATTATGGAATATGACTATTATTAAAACATGAGTTCGGTAATTTAAAAACAAGTTAGCCAAACTGTGAATTTTAACTTAAATCCAAATCGAATATCTGAAATGAATACACCTAAAGGAGATGATTGACTGATATTGAAAAGAATTAGTTAATCTACAAAGATTGCAGTAAGGTAAATTTTACTTTCAAAGTTTTTTTTTATTTTTCTATGCTAAAAAAAATTATAAAATTGTTGTAAGATTTAAATTTTATGTAGTGAAAAATAATGACTAATATTAAAAAATATCTTTTACAGGACCCAAATTGTATGGCAAAGCTATCGCCCATCGAGATCTTGATACACGGTATGCAAATACCAAAAAAAGAAAATAGTTCTCATACATAATTTTTATAGAGCAAGAGTTAACCCACCGGCCAAGAATATGCTGGAGATGGTAAGTTCATCATCAAATATTCTATGCATTATTTTACAAAACTCTATCTAAAACAGTGGTGCTAGCTCAAAAATCTTGCTGGCCACTTTGGAAATGTATCCTAACTCCGCGGGCCGCATATAAAATTATGTATTCAAATTCCACATTTAGACTCAATGTAGACATTTTTTGGAAAAATTGAAACGTAATGAGTTATTATTATTGTGTTTACTTTTATTCTTACATGTAAGCAGATAATATAACAATAAGGATACTAAAAGCACATTGTATAGAAATGTATAACACTAAAAATGAAATATAAAAAATTTACAAATATAAATGAAATAAAAAAGAAAAAATATTTATTTTACTAGCGCGATATTTGTTTCTCCATTCTTTCATTTAGCTTTTGCAAATCGATGAACATGTATCATGAGTTCGCAGAATATAATTTAATTATTCTGCGAACTCATAACTGTAAGTTTATAAATAAAACAGGCGATATCTGTCCTATGTTCGCAAGAATATTATTTTAAAAATTAAAATTAATTTTTCTCATAATTTCGACAGTTCATTTTTGAATATATGGATTCACACATAATGTATTTTTGTAATACATTGGTTTTCACTACTTTGGTCATTATAAAATAAATATATTTTATAAAAAGTGTGATAAATCTCTCGAGCCGGAAAAATATTCAAGGCGAGTCGCGGATTGCTCGTCCCTGCTCTAGAACAACTTTCGAAAATTTTTAAGCCCACTTTATTTGTTTATTATTTCGTTTCCAGTTATGTTATTATTTTATTTTTTATCTCAATCATCAACAGGAGAACACTTTCATTCATATTTTAAAAATAGAAGAAATCCATTTTTCACAAGACATATGTTGGCGTTTTTTTTTTTTTAAGAAATAATGCAACACGTAAAAAAGTTTGCTCAATTTCGCAAGCTATGTGATGAAAGAAGCTTTTGAAGTTCCATGTTATTTAGAAGAAAAAATAAAATAAATGGTTTTGAAATATTTTTTGATCACATGAAATTACCCTTTTCTTCTTCGCTTAAGAAAAATATTCGATTTTGATGAATTTTATGCCGATATTACGATATTTTTATTTTAAAGTAAAAATAATTTTTAATTTTCACTTTGCTTTTATCGTCATGGAATTGATTTTAGCAAATGTTAATATAAAGAAAAAAGAAAATTTCACAAGTCACGATAAAAAAAAAAGATGTTTAGGCCATAATTTTAAAAGATTAAAAATTTTAAATATTTTGAAGTGCAATCATATTTATAACTGAACTTTCTTCCTGTTCAAAAGAAATCTATAGAATTAAAATTCTATAGGTAAAACAATCGTTTTAGTCTAGAATTAAAAATAAACCAAACCAAAAACATCATCATAAAATATAATCCGCATTTAAAATATAACCGGCATAAAATATAATTGACGTAGAGGTTAACCATAAAATTTGGAATTTAATGTAAGAAAAAAACGCATAAAAATAATAATTGTCTTTGCTTTTACCAGTCGACTTTTTTTTAAAACAATTTTACATTATTTAATTTTTAATTATATATTTATTAGAATTAAATACGGAACTTTTCATTATTTATGCTTTGATTTTAACATTTTATTCATTATATTGTTCCTTTCCAATTGTTTGTTTAAGGCTAGTACAAAAATAAAATTAGATATGCAGAAACAATATTAAAAAAAAAAAAAAAATAAGAATCATTCAAAACATGGACTCGTTCCAAATGAAAAGAAATTTATTACGTTCTACTATATTAAATGGATTCTGGACTGTATCCAAATGGGTATACTTTAGATGTGTTACTGTGATATATTCTTAAAAAAATTATTTATCATAAGATTATAGTAGCTTACATGAGTAACCATTCCCTATCAGGCAGAATTGCTATAATAATAAAAGCCAAATGGTTGAAAAGATCACTCCCAAACTAACATTGAGCCATTTCAAACTTTAAAAAAATTTTTAGTCGATCTTTTTTTTTTTTCAAATAAGTTTCGTTTATGAAAAATTTTTCTTTAAAAGGGAAAAATCTGCATTGGTAGATTAAGGATCAATAAATTTTTATTCGAAAAATTCAAGTATAAATATAGTCATTAAATTCAAATTAAAATCAAAACTCTAATTTTTCTGGTTCATCGCCAGAACTTTTGAGATCACCATTCGATGTATCGATGCTATTATTAATAAAAATGTCTTCCTTTTTACCTTTGAAAAAAAAAAAAAAAAACAAGCAATTGTACGACCGTTCTTTTTGAATACTGAAAGTCATTGGGTTAAATATCTTAAAAACAATTTCGCAATAAAATGAATGACTGTTGCGAGATGTACAATACCACGACTGAACTCGTGTTTGCTTTAGAACAAAGGCAAAAATAATCGTTTTAGTATAGAATTAAAAATAAGCTAAACCAAAAAAATCATCATTAAAATATAATAGGCTGGGCCGATATATAGGTTAACCATAAAATTTAGAATTTAATGTAAGAACAAAACGCAAATTAACAGCAATATTAAAAGAAATATAAAACGATTTTCTTTTTTTCGAAAAATCTCATTTTCAATTTGAAATAAAATTGTCTTTTGCTTTCATCAGAGGATCTTTTTAAACAATTTATATTATTTAATTATATAATTATTAGCATGTGGAAATATTTTTTAAGATAATTATTAGCTCTTGAAAGAAATTTAAATAAATATTATGTATAAAAAAAACTCGTCAAAGAAATTAAAAAAAGAATTACAGTAAAAATTTTCAAAATTTAAAGTTGTCAGGTTTGGTTTGGTTTGTAGCTCTACGGTCATCTTGTGTACACTTTAGGCTAAACAGACCGGGACCTACAGACCAAAACCCGATTACCTAAAGTAATACTCATGTATTTTATGTGTAATAATTAGTATATTCAAAAATTAACTTAAACCAAATAATATATTGCTGCTATAAAAAATCAAACATTAAAATAGTCTTAAAAAGCAAAAAGAAGAATGATTCAAAACATGGATTCATTCCATGGCAAATCAGAATAAACGTTTTGGTCCTAAATAAAACGATACGAATATACTCTAGTTAAGGGACCAATACATTAGTGACGTCCTGTACATTGTCTGGACCATCCCTCGGAAAAGGATTTATATTCCGAGCTGATAATCAACATAGCCAATATTATTCGGGAGCGCCACGATATTTAATTTTCTTGTACTCTTCAGAGGATACTAAAAACCAAAGAGGATATCCATTATGCCACTAACAGCCCATTGATTTGATGGGAATAGGATCCATCTGGGAGGATTTTCTGAATAAAATGAGACTTGAGCAGTTGACTCACAAATAATTACTACATTGTACAATTGCAATTCAAACGTGCAATTCCAAATGTATGAAAATTCTTGGGTTATCTACACAATTTTTTTTTTTCTCCCTGAACTTAGGTAAATGTATGCTTGTTCATTATAATTCGTCTCTGAATTTTAATTTTCTTAGAAAATATCTCTATTTTTGTTTCAATTTTAATTTCCCTTCTGGTTTCTTGTTACATTATTTGTTGTTGTTATCTCACTTGGTCGACAGCAACATCTAGATCAAATCCATGAACCTGTAGAGTTCTTAAACCGACAAGTCATGCTAAAGGTTAAAAATGCAGCTGATTTTTTTGACCTTGACCTTTTGACCTTTCTTGGTCCTTGACCTTACAGCACAAAAGCATGGGTCACCCAAAGGGAGAAGTCTGGCTTTACTCCACTCGGTTTATACTCCGGGCACTGGGTACCCGTTTTAATCGACTTTTACGACATGCATGGGGCAACGGCAACGGACATTTCTTAAGGAGTACCTCTGCAACAAGACTGTCACTAATACTCCATATCATAAATTAAAATTAAGGAATTAAAAATATAAGTCTGCTTTTTGAAAGTTAAAAATTAATTTAACATGAAATAATTACTAGGTAATAACTCTGGGAAAAAAGATAATAATAATAAATAAAAGATAGAATTTATGTAATGGGTTACAGTGAGGCTATTCTAACCCGGACCCACACGGGGAGCTACATTGTTTATTTCCTTTAATTATTGTTTCATGGGCAACTTTTAAAAATAATTTGTCTTAAACAGTCATCTACTAATGTTTATTCAATCTTTTATTTTTACGATTGATCAGCATGGTAAAAGTAGAATATCATGTTGCATTCATTATTTAGAAAAATAATAATCTGGGGTAATTTTCAAAATGGCTTTGGCGTCAAAAAAATTAATCATGTGCAAGATTTTTTATTTATTTATTTATTTATTATTATTTTTGAAGCAAAGGCCAAATGCATTTGTCTTTTATTAATCAGCCAAATCAATAATTTTTAACTGTAGCTCTTTTATACGAAAATATATAGAATATCAGAATTATATTTATAGAAAATCAGAATTATAAGTATATTTAGAAATAATAATCTGGGGTATTTTCCAAAATGGCTTTGGCGTCAAAAAAATTAATCATGTGCAAGATTTTTATTTATTTATTTATTTATTTATTATTTTTGAAGCAAAGGCCAAATGCATTTTGTCTTTTATTAATCAGCCAAATCAATAATTTTTAATTGTAGCTCTTTTATACGAGTAATTTATAGAAAATCAGAATTATAAGTAGACTTTAATCTTCAATCGAATTGTTTCTCAATCCATTATCATAAATTTAACACTGATAAAAAAAAAATTAGCAAAATTTTTGTTGCACTGCAGAACAGAGGTTGAAGAGTGAAACAGATATCCAGAGTTGCTTCAATAACAACTTGAAAATTTATGGTTGAAACCATTATTTTTTAAATTTCAAATAAATTATGTCAAATTCATAAAATAGCACACTGTTTTATCTGTGGTAAAGAATTACTGATTCGATAATTGTAAATTATTAATCGATCCTTTATTTTGTAGACTTGGCATAAAGGAGCTCAAGAAACGGCCCAAAGATGGGCAGGAGCCTGTCAATATCTTATTCATGATAAACCCATCAACATATGGGTGGAAGGTAAGTAATTGAAACTGTTGCTTTTAAAATTCAGAACAGTGTTTAACTTTAAAATATTGTAGGAATATTTGGCCAAATCAAAAATAGGATCCGTTAGGATTTGGCAACATTTGTGGCGCCAATTGAGTGATAAGTCACCAAATGTGATAACCCGGATTTCATGTATTTTTGCTTTTCACTTCAATTGCAATCGCAATCCTTTCTTCAATTTGGAGAAACGAATTTTTGACGCCAAATCTCAGCAATCCCTATTCTGCGATTTTGCCGAATATTTTTTCAAAAAAATTTAAATTGTAATTATCATAATTTAAAAAAGTAACCCATTTAAAAATAAACCAAAAATATATTATTGAAATCCACAGTGGTATTATTTCTGTAAAATACTTAATTATCATAATGAAACATCGTTTTTCTTCTAGCCACTCTTAGCCTTTGTATCTAACTTGTTGGTTTTTGTATTAATATCTTATAAAGTAGAAATAAGTGTTTTGTTTAAATATTTCAATATATTTACAATAAAAACATTGTCAAAAATTAAATCAATTAAGTTAGAAATTTTTAAAGTTAAGTTTATTTATGAAAATTATTATAATGTAGCTCGTTACAAGAAAAAAATAAATGAATTTATGTATGTAATTATTATATATATTAAAATTCATAAGTCTTTAAGTAAAATAAATAAATTATATTTATTAATGATAGATGGTATAAAATATTATAAAAAACTATGAAAAATAAATACTATAAAATATATAATTTAAAAAGTTTATCTTCATTATTTTTAATGTAGTATTATTTTCTTCTTTTTTAAATTATGTAGTATTATTATTTTTTTCTTTTTGTAGATTATGGCTCTTGTGGACAAAATATATTTGTTTCAAACGTTGAAGTAGATTGGATGTTTGTTGCTAAGGCCTGGTATATGGAAAATCAAAATTTTACGTATGGAAGTACTAAAAATAATGTAACAAATATTGGACATTATACTCAGGTATTAATGTAGTATTTAATCAAAGTATTCTAGTAGTTTAGATATAAATCCATCTTCAAGTTTTACGTAAAAACTAATAAACTAAAATCAAATTTCATCTTTTCAAAAATCTTCATCTTAAAAATCATCTTTTTAAAAATTTCAGTTCCTCCCCCCTTCAAAAGATTAAATAATTGAAGAACAGTGATCATTTGATTTCAAAATAATTATAATAGTTTAACAGTTTGTATAAGAAATTAATTTTAAAAAAAAAAAATTTAAAAATTATTTTTTCAGTTTATTTTAAAGATGAGCAAAACTTTTCTGGAATATCTCTGATAGAACAAGAATTTCAATAAAAATTTTGAAAAATATTTGAAATTATTGAGTTTTTAGAAATATAGAATGCTAATTTCATTGTAATTTAAGTTAAATTGAAACGATAAAAAAAAAATCTGAAACTTAACAATATTATTTACATTACAATTAAATAAAAATAAAAAGTGAAAATAAATTAAAATGCAATTCCGTAATAATTGTTCTGTCTAATGCTATAATATTTAAAATAATTTTCAACAAATAAGTTAATATAGAGATTAAGCTATTAAATTACGCTTTCACTACCACATTAGATATTTGAAAATTTTTAATTATTAGAGAGTTTTGCATAACGTTTTTATCGTCCGATATTTTCTTTCCTAGCGCGCATGCTCATAGGAAACATTGTACCTGTTGCGCATGCATATCTATAATACTGCACTACTGAGCTATCCCTATGAGCATGCGCGCTAGGAAGAAAAAATATCGGACGATAAAAAAACGTTATGCAAAACTCTCTATTATCATACCTACAAACGAATATCTTATTAATCTGCAAATGATATTTTAAACAAATTTAAAAACGGACGATCTTTAATCATTTCATTATTTAATTAATCACATTTAAAAAAGGAGCAAAAAGAACTTACTTTTCTGTTAATAATTTTTTTTTTATCAATAATTGAACAATTTTATTAATATTTTCCAAGATAATAATTTTTAATTTGTATATTTGTTTCCGTAGATGGTTTGGTACAACAGCCATCGTGTCGGATGTGGCTTCAAATATTGTGGAAAAGATGCTGTAAACAAACCTTTCTTTAACTATGTTTGTAACTATTGTCCTATGTAAGTAGCTTGTATGAATTCTAAAATTATTAAAAACCGAATTAATACATAAATTGATAAGATTTTTAAATATCATGGACAGTGATTATTATGATTTATTTAAATTTTAACGAGTATCATATATTCCACTAAATTCCAAAAAAGTATCTGCAATTGGAAATTGCCTTATTCTATTTAAGAACAGTTGAACTTACTCATAAAAAATGTTCACGTTCTGAAATAAAAAGAAAAAAGTTCTTAAACTTTTTAAGAAATTTAAGAGGACTTTTTATGACAATTGTTAAGAAAGCGTGTGTTTTTTGTTTTTTTTAACTATTGCTTTATCTATTTTTATAATTATTTGGGTCAAATCGCAAAATAGGATTTGGCAACTTTTTGTATCTCCAACTGGACTATAATTTTCCCAATGTAGTAACCCTGTTTTTTTTGTAACGTTTGCAATTCACTATTACAATCGCAACGCGATACTTGTTCGCGTTTTGGCGAAAACATTTTTGCGCCAAATCCCAAGGGCTCCTATATACACGATTTTATAATGATTTGTTTTTTAAATTGTTTCATTCAACCGATATAACGTGTTAAATGCTTTTATTCTGTAAAAATACACATAAATATGCATTGAACACGACCAAATTTATCGCCATCGTAAGTAGGAATTGACTTCAATTTTTTTTTTTTATATATATATATTACTTGTTTTAAAGCAAATTGTGTTCTGTACAAAATTCCGCATTACAAAGAAATTCAACTATTATTGTTTTAATTTAAAAATTCGCAACTATATTGTAATAGTTAGCATAAATGAACAGTAATTACGTTTTAAGAATTTTTTATTTCATCTTACTACGTTGTCTTTTCAGAAAACAATTGGAAAAATTATTTTTCCATGGATTTTCTGCATGATTTGTCTCTATCAATCTTGTAGGATAAAATTTTAAAAGTAACTATAGAAAAGCTCAGTTCGTATAAAAAGGGCGTTGCTAATGTGTTGTAATTAGTGTTACCAGATATACTAAAAGAGCGGTTATCAAAACTGCATTAAGATAAACTGGCTAACAAATTTTTTTATATATTACAGACATTTTTCAAGAGTCTTAAACATCCATTGTATTTTTATAAGAAAATAATTAATAAAAATTGCAGGTGTATATTAAATTTGATTAAAACTGGTCATTTATATATATAATAAATACAATTCGATTATTTTCAGAGGTAACCATCCGAAGCGATTAGGAAAGCCTTATGCAATTGGTAAACCTTGTGAAAAATGTCCGGGTCATTGTAGATATAAAAAATTATGCAGTAAGTACACACTGTTGCATTATTTAAAAACAAAGTAATCCTATTTTATGTATGTAATACATAATTTTCATCCTTCTTTCATGAAAATAATTGTTATCAATTCTTTTTTGTTCATAATTTCTGTTTCCCCAGCAAACAGCTGCTCTTATGGAGACTTCTGGGCCAACTGTCTGGACCTCAACGCAACATGGCACTCTTGGCTATGCGGTGACTCTGGAAGTGCCAAGCACAAAGCTTGCCAAGCCACATGTAAATGTCCCCACGCAATCAGATAGAATGCTTTTTGAATCATCACCATTATTACTTTTATTTTCGTAATGGCATTTCTCCATCTTTGTATTATCATAAATATCTCCATTTTGTAAGAAAAATCGTTATATTGCATGCTTGAATTTTATGAAAGGAACAGGAATTGATTCGAATTCTAATTCTAACTGGAATTGATGTTGTTTTATTAGACGGAGTGAGAAAGTCTTCATACTAGAAGTGATATCTGTGTCACAGTGGCCATTGAAACTGGGGCACAAAAATCACTGTGATAAATCGAGGATGCAAAATCGTAACTGTAACAGGGATTTTGTAGTTGAAAGGTAAATTTTTGTTTAGAAAAAATTCTAAAATTAATAGTCTGACACATCAATCAAATCGGGTTTTTTTTAAAGTTCTTGGAACAGACTTGACTTTTTTGTTTACAAAGCAATTTTGTAAACCATAAAATCGGATTATTTTCTGCCATTTAGTAATTTATTACGTGTAGATCTGACATGTCAAAACTCGTTTAACACCAAGAATCGCATTAAATATTATACCTACGTACACCAACCATATACAAAAAAAAGGCAGTTTTTATTATTACCATCGCACAGAATAAAATATTTATGCAAAAAAAAATCCAGCCTTGTTAGGAAAATTCGTGAAAAATTCAAAAGCGCGTCCCCCCCCTACCCTTCAAAAATATTTTTTTTTTTTATTTCGAATGATAAATTTACAGGACAACAGATATCATAAAAAAAATAAATATAAAGAATAATATAGAAACAAATGACATCAGTTAATCCATCAATTTAAATCTTGCGATCCAATAACACTTCCCTTAAAGAAACAGAAGGTAGTGCAGAACAGGAAGCAAGGTGAGACATATCCATTTCTTCCTGGTTATCACACAGGAGACAGAGAGGGTCAGGAGCCAATTTAATTCTGTGAAGGTGCTTGCGGAGATAATAGGGACCACAGAAAAGCCGTAGCAATGCCAACGATTTTTTTCTAGGCCATTCAAAACAAACCACCTGCGTTCCGCTGCAGAATTCTAAGAAACTCACACTGAGAGTCAGACTGAAGGCCGTGTTTGTAGATCATTTTGCCATATCAGGCGTTGCCCGGAGTGCACCACGTGGAGGTAAATCTACATTGCACTCCTTTCCTTCAAATTAACGTTATTTAAATTAAAGTATACCATTATTTTCTTTCAAAGAAGCTGGGAAATGTTTTTCATTAACCAAATTAGATTGAATATAGTTATTTTTAAAACTTATTGCACATGATGATATTGTAGAATAATATCGAGATTCTTGGTCGCGTAGCAACCTCCAGCTCCTATATTGCTAATTGTGGTAAAATAGCGGTGGTCTCATGCCCTTTGATTTAAAAGGAATTAAAAATGAACTACATGCCTATTATTTTCTTTTAAAGAAACTGGGAAACATTTTTCTTTAACCAAATTCTATTGAACATAGTTATTTTTAAAATTTATTGCACAAGATGAATTTGTAGATTAATACAGAAATGCCTGGTTAAGTAGAACCTTCAGCTCTTTCATTGCTAAATGTTGTAACACAACGGTGGTCTTATGCCCTTTGAGTTGTTCCCACAAATATATAAGCATAGATAAAATGCGCATAATTGCACATAATACATTTGGAAATCGATCGACTAATAAATAATTATAAATATTCAGAGTTGCCACATTCATATAAGCTTTTTATTCAAAAGAAGAAAGTTGATTTTTGTCTAAGTTAGGTTAAGTTTATATCCATAATCCTCTTCGAGCTAGCAAAAATTTAAAAAGAAACTGACGGTTACCGTTGACCACAGTTACTAGTTCAAGCGTTTCTCGTGACAATTCTGTTTCACGCATGCGTAATCTGACAACTAGCACATACATATGTAGAATGCCAAAAATTTGATGGGCTACTGGTTATTTGACGGTTGGCAGAGTTTTTTTTTTTTTTTTTTTTGGCGTGTTTGACATGGCCGGTGAAGATACTCAAATTATACATCTAAAAAAAAAAAGGACTTGATGCACGGACTAGAGTCGAGTAGCTTCTTGACCACTGTGTCATGATCACAGGTCGCACAAAAACAAAAATAGAAAATTTCTTATCTTTAAAAACAAATAATATATTAAAATATAAATCAAGAATTTGATGCTTGGATTCAAACATTTGTAAATATCCAGCCTAAAAGTGATTTGTCAAATGGTTTCTATCTATCCATTTTAATTTATATAATCATGCCTAAACTATTGTTGTTACCTAAGGCCTTATTGGAACTCAATCCTTATAAATTTTGCCATTTACCGTAGAAACAAAAAGAATATATAAACAAATCAAAATTACAAAGGGGAAAGACCAGACATTCGTAACAAAAACGGCCAAAAGGCCTTAAAAAAGTTAAAAAAAACAACTTAAATGTTCTGAGGATAAAAATTAAAAAAGCTAGAAGCACCATCATAAAAATCCATGGGATCTCGACATGTTTTCTCTGGCTCACACAAATCACCAGTCTGTTGTAAGTTAAACATGTCATCATTCTGTGAAAATTAAATGTCGCTACATATTTTTCAGTATTGAAACCCATTGTATAATGGAACATGGTTGCCAAGAAAGTTTATTTATTATCTTGTTGATGTTCTTTTGAGCCAAAAAAATCCTGTATTAAAAATAAAAATGTATATTTTTATCAATATTCTTATTTTTCTGATTTATATATACCTAATCAATTTTTAATCCCACTTCCACAGCGGTATGCTTCTAAATAAATATTATTAAAAAAAAATATCAAAATGTCTTTTAAATAAACAACCAGAATTACAACAATATGTATGTTGTTCTCAAATGTACTTCAATATAAACTCAATGATTATAGATAATATTTAGGAATTCATAGACAAAAATATCGCTTTTAACAAATGTATGGTTATAGAAATATCTTCATTAAAATTTTTTTGAAGTTAAAATCATTTACATTTTAAAAAGTTAACTTAAATTAAATTGAATATTCATGCAATGATGTTTAAAAAAATTGTTTTTATTAAAAAAAATCATTCGAGTTAATTATTGGTTGAATTGATTCGATAATATTTAAAGCTCTTATATCTGATGTGAAAACATTTGATTTCAAAATTTTATAAAATTGGAAATATTCAGTTTTTTTTTTTTTTTTTTTTTTTTTTGTGTGGGGAGAATATTAAACTATAATCGCAGATATATTGCACTTTACATTAATGTCTCAAAAATGAATTACTGCATATTTTTCTCATGCAAGTTATAAATATTTATGAAATGTATAATGCCGTGAAAAGAGCTGTCAGACTAGAATTAAGTGAAATTTATAGAAGATACGATATGGAAATGATCAGAATTACATTACAGCAGCGGGGTAGAAAAATATACTGATGCTCAGAAGTTAAGCATAATTAGTTATTTAAATAATGAAAAAATCTAAGTCGGAATGGCCAGAAACGTGATATCCAAGTGTAAAAGGTTATAAAATAAGAACACGACGCAAAAGCACTATAATAATCACCTTTTATTATCCAAAGAAGCAGTTTGAAAGAAATATGGGCATAAGAAGAATTGACACTTTAGTGAAAAATAAATGAAATAAAGGTGAGGATGCAATTTAATAAGTTTTTTTTTTTTTTTTTTTCTAATGCAGCTGGCAAACACTTAGACAGCTTGATCTTGGATGCCTTAAGGCAAGCGCTGCACAGATGTACTCACTTTGCATTACCCAGGGGCGCGTGTAACTTGTAGATAAGCCACTGACGTGGAGTAACAATGCCCCTCAACGCTCTACGATCCTATTAGGAGCGGGACCTACGGTTTAAAGTGGATTCGAACCACTACAAACACCACTGGCACCGCCGAGATTCGAACCCGATACCTGTGGTACCGAGTGCCAAAGCGTTAGTCACTCGGCCATCAGGCCCCAAGTTTAATAAGTTGTATGGTCATTTCTGGTAAATAGGTACGCTGTACAACGATTTCTCATATTTGCTTTGACATTGTAGATGAGCCATGTGCCTTTACTAGTTCCATATATCAAGGAAAGCTCTTTTCAGTTCTGGAGCGGAAAGGCTGCAAGATGTTACCCAAACATGTCCCACACATTCGCGACATGATTCAGATCAGGTGAGTAAGCAGATCACGGCTTGCGCTGGAATATTTTTCCATTTCAAGGAAGTCTTCGATCAAGCCCGCATAGTGATAATACGAGTTATCGTCCATGAATACCAACAGCACTTCAAATTTACTTTAGCAGTCACCAGTCCTGTTTCTAAGATATAGAGGTCTGTGCCGCTGCCCCAGCATGGTGCCTTACCTTAATTAGGATTCCACTTGAAGGAAAATGATGTCTTCACATAATGTTTATCGGGTGAAAATGAAGTTCACCTTTTCTCTGTGTCGTTATCCGACCAGAATCAGTGTTCCGCCTAAGGAGAGTTTCACATGGTTATTCCTCGCTTGCAATGCATGGGCACACTGGAAACATATGGAGAACAGAAAGCAGAATCTTGCGAAATGAAGAATTTGGCAAATGCAAACACAGCGTGCACTTGCAAGATGAATTCGTCGACTACTGCAGGGGTCCCCAAACTTTCCAACCTTAGGGCCATACTGTTTACTCCAGTAAGTACCAAGGGCCAAAACCGTTTTAAATTTTCTGCCATTATCTATAATTTCTAGACTAGTCGCCGAGTACGCGCTCTGAGCGAGCCTACGCTTGCTAACTACAAACTACTGTCAGTGAAAAATCTCAATTACATAAATTTCATTAGTATTTTTTTACAAGTGGATACCCCGCGGTTTTCATTAGCATTAATTTAGCTTTTCCGTTCCTGAGGGATTTTCAGGATAAAAATCATATGTTTGATTCAAGACATATACATTCCAAACATCGATATACATACATATGCGATACTCTTTACCCCAACATAACTACCGAGGGTAACCGCGGGACATTCACTAGCTTATAATGTTAGTGGGATTCATTTCAATTATTTGTTAGCTGTTATGCTTAAGTTAAATATTTTGCGTATTAAGCTTGTCATTAAGCTTTACCTAGCAAGTCAATAAAACCGAGTTATTATCATTATGAGCTTTTTTATCTAACTTATTAAAGCAACAATAAGCTATTCGCTGTCGCGGGTCGGATTGATGACACTGGTGGGCCGGATTTGGCCCGCGGGCCGTAGTTTGGAGACCCCTGGACTACTGCAACAGCTTCGACAGAAAGGAAGGTCATCTATTCCGAGATCGTTCACATGTGCAACTAGTTTCTTCAAATACACCTATAAAAAAATGGGCCTATACTAAATGTCCGTACAGCTTTTTACAGTACACGGGCTTTGGAGTAGCCTATAGTTTCTATGATGGGCTCACAGTGCTTCTGTGGCATTTTGTCAATTCAGGTATTAAATCTTTACAGTTTCCCCAATATGTTTCTTTATAAGGGCATGTTGTTCAGAGAGCAAGAAAACAAAATATGCGACATGCATTTCACAGTATCTTTTCTTTCACCTAGCCCGACTACATCAACCATGGCTGTGTGTTACGCAGAATCAGTAAATCTACATACCTTGCTCACTTTTTGTTTTGAAAGCGATTCAATAGGTAGGGTGAAATGTGTAGGGCGAACCACAGTGTGAAATGGGATTTTATTAGAAAAGAACAATTATACATTTTATTAGAATTGAACAATTTAATTTATACATACACTACATAAAAGCCGAAATACACACAAAGAAACAGCATACATACATATACATAAATACATACACACAAATATATCTTCATTCGCTTATATCCACACACTGATAGACGCGCACATACATCCACGCATAACCGGTGGGCTGACATGTTCATAGGCTGACACATAGATGGCGCTACTAGTATTAAATCCATATGATTTTTTGTTAGTCCTAACCTTCAAAAGACACGTGTATAAATTTGACAGCTGTTGCACTATTAGTATGTGAGTTATAGCATTTTAGTAAAAGCAACTTTTGTTAGTTTGAAAAATGGATAAAAAGGAATTTCGTGTGTTTAATAAAGCATTGCTTTTTGGCGAAATAAAATACTATTGAAGCCAAGGCTTGGCTTGATAAACATTATTCGGACTTTGCACCAGGAAAATCAACCGTAGAGAAGTGGTTTGCTAAATTTAAACGAGGCGAAATGAGCACCGAGGACAATGCATCAAAAAGAGTCCACAAAATAATTTCTGATAACCGTAAAAAGTGAAGTTGATTGAGATAGCTGAGACCCTAAAGATATCAAAGGAACGTGTTGGACATATCGTGAATGAATATTTGGATATGCGAAAGCTCTGTTCAAAGTGAGTGCCGCGCAGAGCTCACAATCGACAAAAAACAACAACGAATTGATGATTCTAAGCGGTGGTTGGAGCTGTTCAATCGTAATAAACCTGAATTTTATACCGATTGATTTTGAACCGATATGTGACAATGAATGAAACATGCTACATCATTTCACACCGGAGTCCAATCGACAGTCAGCCGAGTGGACTGCACGTGATGAACACTAAAAATGCTATAACTCACTAAAAATGCTATAACTCACATACTAATAGTGCAACAGTATTTTACAAATGCATTTGCATACATAAGTAAATATGCACTTGTTGCAGAGGGAGCACATATTAGCACGTCACTATTTAGGAGCACGCTTACTAAAAAATACAAATTAACTATGTATATCATAACTTATGTAACGTATGAATTAATGAAACACAGGACATAATGAATATAATACATAATGAAACTCACTAATGTACACCCCACTCCTAGATTTTTATATTTATTATTTATGGAGAAATAGGAAAGTCACGGTGTTATAATAATAAGTTTTAGGAAGAGTAAGTTGTTGCAGAAAGCTTTGTTTAGTGTTTGAGGTATGAAATTAGTTACTTATTCAGATAGATAATCACAGTATTTTATCAATACATATAAACATATAATTTATCAAAAAGTATTGTCTTTATTTTTTTTAGAGAATCAATTTGATTTTGTTATAATCGAAGAGACTAATACTTTTGAAAATTAAAATTTTATCTCTTCTACTTCTACAATATTTAAGGTTACATTTTTTTTTAATTCAAGGTCTGAATGAAACTTAGTTGCAAACGTAACTATACCGCTACGTGAGCTGAGAGTGTACTAAATCCCTAAAAGGTTTTTTTCTCTTGTTCTAATGCAGCTAGCAAACACTTATACAGCTTGGTCTTGGATGTCTTAAGGCAAGTGCTGCACAGATGTTACTCACTTTGCATTACCCGTGTAACTTGAAGATAAGCCACGGACGCGCGAGTAACAATGCCCCGATAACGCTCCTATTTAGGACCGGGACCTACGGTTTAAAGTGGATTCCACTACAAACACCATGGGCAAGCCGGGATTTGGACTCGGTACCCATGGTACCGAGCGCCAGAGCGCTAGCCACTCGGCCATCAGGCCCCAATCTTTAAAAGCTAAAATAATAATAAAAACATATTAAAAATTAACGAGTAGCAATGAAGATAAAAATAAATTTTCTACTTGATGTTTTATTTTGGTATTTTCAAAAAATTGACATCACACAATTGAATTTTAATATTTTTGAAAAACAGACAACAGAAATTAACGTCATTTGCAGAGATTCCTACCATTATGGAATATATTAACTATTTTTTGTAACAATATTTTTAAAAATATATTTTTTAAAACTTTTTTTCTTTTTTTTTAATTATTTTTTTAATTTTCATTAAATATTTACAAAAATATGCGAGAATTCAGGCTGTCTACATACCAGTACTATATTTTCTTCAATGCGTTAAAATTAATCAAACCAACGTATATAAGTCATTTTTAAATATGACTTATATACGTTGGTTTGTCATTTTTAAATTTTATTTAATTTATAAGTCATTTTTAAATATGACTTATATACATGTTTGTGAAATATTTTAAAATTAAATTTAAATTTAAATTTTAGCAGTGTAAATTAATAAATAAAAAAATATTATTTAGGTTAAAAATATTATAGAAGGAAATTTTTATTTTAAAAATTTAAGGGATTTAAATTTAAATTTTATTTTATACAAGCAAATTAAAAAAAACTTTTCTACTTTGATTAAATATTTTTTTTTCTTCCTTTTTTCAAAGGACTGATGAACTTTCTCTATTTTTGTTCTCAGTAAATAATAGCAAAAGAAGCTTTTCGGTAATTAAAACATTAGTTAAGCTTAAATATCAAGCGTTATCTCTTTTTCGTGGAGCAGACATATGGGAATCAATATAGGTGAATTAGACCTCACATGTGGCGGACTGCGCATTTTAAGCTCCAGCCAGTGGATTTTCCTTTTGGCGCGAGTTCTAATATTATTGATTGCGTATGGAAAGATTGGGGACATAACAAGTTGGCTGAAAGGTTAAGTAGGCTGACACATAGATGGCCCTACTAGTATTCAATCCATAGGATTTTTAGTTAGCCCTAACATTCAAAAGACACGTGTATAAATTTGACAGCTATTAGTATGTGAGTTATAGCATTTTTAGTGAAGCAACTTTTGTTAGTTTGAAAAAATGGATAAAAAGGAATTTCGTGTGTTAATAAAGCATTGCTTTTTGGCGAAAAAAAAAAAATACTATTGAAGCCAAGGCTTGGCTTGTTAAACATTATTCGGACTTTGCACCAGGAAAATCAACCGTAGAGAAGTGGTTTGCTCAATTTAAACGAGGCGAAATGAGCACCGAGGACGATGCACGCAGTGGATGCCCCAAAGAGGCTGCTATCGACGAAAACATCAAAAAAAGTCCACAAAATTAATTTGAATACTAGTAACGCCATCTATGTGTCAGCCTACGAACATTTCAGCCCACCTGCTATAGCATCAATGTGAATAGTGGTGAAATTATTAAAAGTATAGCGTATCTAGTGTTTGTTTGGATTATTCGTAAAAATATTTCAAAAATAAACTATACATATTATTGGTTAATAATATTATAAATATTATGGTAATAATAAATGGTTATTAATATTATAAATATTTTTAAAATTTTAGAAAAATTTATCTTGGCCCTCAAACTTTTTTTCCTTCCATTTTTGGCCCGCGACAGAAAAAAAGTTTGCCCTTCCCTGTATTAGATTTATATATGGGTTATAAAGGCTGAAAAATCTATGCAACCGGTTCTGATTCAGCTGTAATTTCACTTTTTTAAAATAAAAACATCTTTTTGTATTAATCGTCTGAACAATCTATATTGTGTTGAGTGGTTTTGGATTTCACGAACTTTAATCACGAAGCAAGGTACTGAAGTGTCCTGGTGGTTAGTGCATTGGCTTCTAAAAGTAGGGATCACAGTTAAATGTCTGGTGTGTTTTTAGCCCAATATCCAAATATCTTGGAGGGAAAGCCCTTCGATTGTCTTTAAGACGAGGAGTACTGATCCCCTAATATCCTCATGAAGAGTTCATTTTAAATATTATTTACACCAGGTACAAATATTCCTAAATAATATAAATAATGTTCTCATTGCAAAGGGGTCAACAAACTTTGCCATGAATCAACTATAAACAAACATAAGATCATGTGCCAACATTTATAAACATAAATAGCTCATCATTGTACGAAGAATTTATATACACAATTATGATGTTAATATACTTAATTATTACAATGTTTTATTACAGTTATAATCAATAATGTGTGTAGGAAACCACGATGTTTTCCATATCTATTTTAAAACTTACTTTTGATAGGCCAAATAAGGGTTATATAAATAATTACATTGTAACGTTTACTGTGTTCTTCACAATTTTATTTACTAATAATTAAATAACAATTATGTAAAATGAAAAAAGTACATAGTACACATAATGTTCAATAGAAGTTATTTTTTATATATCTAATTAAATCAATAGCAACAGCATATTTTATAAGCGTTTGACTATCAAATATATGATAGTTTAGTTATTATGTCTTTTAAATTACTTCTTCTAATATTACAAAAGCAAAAACTCTATAAATCAAATTATTTTAATATTTATTTACTGCGGTATTTATTTTTATTTGTTATTGCCATCAAGTGTATTAAGTACATAAGAAGGAATGAAACATCTAAACTCCCTTCTGACTCAAACTATTTGTTAAAAAAGATTGGAATAGCACGTTAATGTCCTATTGCAAATTTCATTTTTTTTATAATCAATGTATTTATAAATATAAATATTAAATGGTTTTCGATTAATTTTATTTTCTAAAGTCGCAAGGATATCTAGAAAAAAGAGAAGAAGAGATTTCCGTATTGGTGTGTGAAGTTCTGCTGGAGGACAATTTGAACATTTACTACAGCTATTTATGCCACCATTGCAGCAAAGGTATAAAATCAAAATCGAAAGGAATTTCTTTTATTTCTATACCAAAAGTCTTTTATATTATATTAAGCAAGTATTGAGGTAATGTTTTTTTGAAGAAATAATCGCTAAAGTTCAATTATTGAAGCCTTGTATATTTTCCTGATCGATTGGCATTTTGAATAGAATTTGCTGTTCACAGATATTCTGGATCCTGTCTGAAATCATGTTTCAGTATGGAAAGTCCTACCTGGGGAACGACCTAAGGGGGTTATCTCACCATTCTCGATTCCTTTTCTTGTAATAATGCATATCCACATCCAAGCCTAAATTTCGATGTCGGCAATCTATACCACCACGCACAAATATTACTGGCAATGAAAGCTGCACATTCCATATTACTTAACTACAGATAGCATGAAGTTACTAAGAAAGTTAATCCTGGCAATTGATCTTTTACTTGATGAATATTTATTGTAAAGAATGAAAATTATTTAAGATCCCACTAGTCATGAAAATTTGATTTTTTGGAATCTGCAGATTGCAACGTAGTTCTAGTCGTATTTCTGTTTGTTAAAAGTTCCTGTTGCCCAAGCCTAAATGTCTCATGAAATTTAAATTCATCTTTATTGAACTGTTACTAGAGCTGAAGAAGATCCGAAGATCTCTTAAAAGTCTATTGTTTTCCATGGAAAAAAATAATTTTTGCACACATTAGCATCCTCTTTTTAAGCTGTGTGGAAAATCAGTTTTAACAAATTGAACTTGAGAGCTTGTCTGTGATATTTTTTAAGCTTTTTAAAAAAAGAATCCTGTCTGAAATATGTCCAAAAACATAGTTATTTTAATTTTATAAATATATTGAAAATGGTTAAACAAAAAGCAGAAGATGCATTTTAAAAGAAGCTGATGCCTGTGATGATTGAAGAAAGTGCCATCCATTTTACATCAACATAATTTTTCTATTGATGTCCAAAGCTTGTGAAAGGATTGCCCCTACATTATTACAGCTAGTGTGCATTTTGCTTTACTTGTGTCAAGATTCATCAAATGGGACATTGAGCATCACATCAGAAAGCTGTACGAGAACCATATGCAGATACGTTCATGTGCATTGCCGAGTTGTGGATATCACTTCAAAATTTATCGTATGAACTTTTTTTTTCTATATTGTCCAATGTTATACATCATAAACAGATGAGATTATATTTTCTTTTTGTCTAGGCAAGGCATTTGTTTAACGCTCATTAATATATCTTTTTTGTTGGATATGATAGTTAGTTAGGGAAAGAGAATGGAGAGAAGAAGAAAAAAGTTGTCAGTGAATACATCAACTCTCTGTCTTAAAAAATTTGTTAAATTTTATAAGGTTCTGTTAAAATTTTTATGAAAAAATAGGTTACGAAGATATATCACAAAATAAAATATCTTCAAAATTTTTATTTAAAACTTCTGTATTAAATCTATAATAACTAGTTTTTCATTTGGCATCATATTTTAATAACATAAGTTAAATATTTGTTAGGAATTTTTCTACAATTTTTTTTATATATTTAGTTTTATTTAATTTGCTTAAATATATAATATTTATTTTATTTTCTTATTTTAGAATTAAACTAATTCTCTTAATTTTTAAATGTTATGAAAATAGGTTAAAAAGTTTTTTGTTTTTTCTAAATTTGATCAGTTTTATAAATATATTGTTTTTTGTTAATTATAAAGCTTTGGGAAGGTTTTCTTAATGGACTAAAATACTTTAAATTAGAATTTGCTACTAATATAAAAACTTTCTGAGACTAATGGATTTCTTTTCTGTTTTCAATTTGTGTAATTAAAAATTCTATAAGTTTGATTTATAAATGGATTGTTTATTTTTGTTATATATTATGAAATCTATTTTAAAATAATATATTAAATATTTTGTGGATATTTTCATAATTTCACTTTAATAGTTAGGAATTTTTTAAAAAAATTAGTTTAGATATGTATTAGTAATAGAGAATTATGTCTAAATGAGTACATTTTTTTGAATGAATGTAAATTCAAAAAAGTACGAAGAAACGAAAGGCTAGTTGCAGTAATTATTTTTAAAATTTTCGGGCTGAAAATGTACTGATTTTCACAGTGCAGCAATGGTGTATTTCTTGTACTTCATTTTTTTTAAATTCACTTTTCAACTGAGTTAGTCATTTTGGAAAACCTGTTATATAGTTAATGTGTGAGTTATTATTTTATTGGGAATTAATATTGAGAAATTATCTTTTTAGAGCAATTTTTTTATTTTGTTCAACTTTTAATTTTTATTAGTCATTTGTAAATTTTTTTATATAGTATGGAAGTATATCTATTGAAATATACTTAGATTAGTCAATTTTCACTAGGCTAAGATTTAAACATGTCAAAGTTTTTCCCTTAATATAATAATCCCTTCAAAAAATGGAACTATTAATTAATTATTTATTCAGAATTATTCATAAATTAACTTATTTAACTTGCATACATTTCTTTGTTACAAGCCAGATATTATTTCATACAATTTTCAGACTTTATTGTTGATTTAAGCAATTTTCAATGGAGTATTGAAAAAATATTAGATGTCACAATTACAATCTTAAAAGTGAATCTTTTTAAATTCTGCACATATAATTGTCGACAAATTAGATCCCATTTCCATTTTAAATTCTATTTTGGAACTGAAGTCTCAAGCTTGTCATGATGTACAAAATGCAATTCATTATATATAAACATTTAAATTTAACAATAAGTTATCATTATGTAAACTATATTTTTTAATTCTTCTCGTGCCTGGTGGGCCATAAAAATAACTAGTAAATAAAATTCTTTTAATGTTTAAAAATTAAAAAAATAAATTTGGGGTTATATTCAATTTTTAAAGTAATGACTTTAAGAAGATTGATTCAAATACAATAAAGTTAAAATTGTGAATATAATTTTTACTATTTATTTGTGTAGTATAAAATGTGCATCTGTTACTAATACCTGCCGGTGATACTTATTATATTGATAAGTAATTAGTAAGCATAGCATGGACTGACTGCTTTATGAATTGTAAAGCAGTGGGCCCCTGTCATAAAGCTCAGACTGTATCCCAAACTAAAGTGAGACTTCTATAACTTGTTAATCAGCAGAAGCAGTAATTCTTAAACCTACTTGATTGCTTTTTTATAGTAACAGAATTGTATTTACATGAAGCTGATTAATTCATGTTCTCTTATTTTATCGCTTTTAAAATTGTGAAAGACATGCCATTTTTAATTGTTACTACAATTGATATTTGTTCTGATTGGAAATTTTCAAAACAAGTCTGTTGTTTTCCATTTAATGCCATTTTTACAACAGTGAGACCAGGGAACCGAAAATAGCATTTCATTAAACCCTTTTTAATAATTTGTTAAAAACTTAAAATGCTTTTTGTTATATTATTGTTCAATACCTTTTAAAATATATTTTAATTAATTTAGAAGCATTAGTTATGTGCTTTTATATTATTATACTAAAAGATATGAACTGACTTTGTCCAGCCTCAATGAAAAATATTTTTTTTTGATAAATTTAATTAAGAAAAACCACATAAAAATTTTTTTAATGAAAATTGTGAAAAATAAATTATTCAAAAACCTGAAATGAATTAAAAATTTTTTTTTTACTATTTTAATTTGTCAATCAATAAATTACTAATACCAATTAACTGTTTTTAATCTCATTCCAAAAAAGCAATTAAATCTCTCATTCTTCTAAAATATTTTTCCAGGATTCTTGGCTACCCACTAGATAAAAATAATAATAAATACTAACCTACTGACAGATTTAGTTTATAGATAGATATTTAATTTGTATGCTTTTAAAAGTAAAATTCTTAAAAGGTTTGCATACATACTTATAGATATATAATGAGAATGTTTTTCCATTCGATATATTCGAGGTTTTACAGATTAGTATTTTAGTTTTTTAACATTTGATTTAAATTTTTTATCTCTGAAGATTGCTTTGCATGGTTTTATTTTGAAATAATTCAAGTTATATTTATTAAAATGTCTTAATTTTACTTTTTGTAGATATGTCAAATTTCTTATAATTTTACTGTAATGTTAGTATCGTGTGACATAGTTTTGTTAAGCTTAAGTGCAAACTATATTATAAATTGAAATAGCTTGAATTTTGGAAATTATATTACACAATTTTGTTCACTCATATATGTCATAATTTAATGCTTGTCATTTATTGATAACTGTTGCAGGAATAAAAATTAGTATTAAATTAAGGATCTAATATGCTATGGATGTGCATTTATAAATAAATAATTAAAAAATGTTAAATTTTTATTTTTTTCAAATTAAAAATAGCTATTAATATTTCATCTAAGTTACAATGGAGTTACAAGATATTTCTTTTGAAACATGTATTAACCAAGTAATATTTAAATTTTGAACCTTTAATTCAACATAATTTTTTAAAATTTACAATAATTAATTATAAATCATTAATATAATATAAATAAATACCTTGAAGGAACTGTTTATAATTAAAAGTGACATAATTGACATTTACTATATTGAATGACATGACTATTGTCATTTACAAATATTGAAAAACTTAAGAATATACAAGATTGCTTTATTTCTTTCTTATCAGGTTTTTTTAAAAAAATCTTGACTCTACAAACCGATTGTTTGTAAAATCATATATTAATCCTAATTATTATTATAATACTAGTTGTCCTAACTGATTATGCATAATTTTATTTTTTTTTTTTCATGTCAATTGATATTTCTTAAATATATTGGCTTTATTTTTATATTTTCAGGGAAACTAATAAATAAAAGCCCATAGCATATTTTTTAATAGTGTAATATTTGGTAAATGTATGTTAAAAATGCTAAGAAGTTTGTTTTTCTTAATTTTAATGTTATGAAAAATGATTATAATTAATATTATGATGTCTACTAATTTGTACATGAAATATTTTATTGTTTTCTTATTGCTAAGCTTGTTTGTCTGCTTTTTTATTCTTTAGGAAATATTGGATGTTTTTAATTTACTGAAGTATAGAAAAAAAAAATTGAAAATTTTATAAGGAAAAATACGGTACAGTTACATTTTATGCTTTTATTTCTAGTATTTCAAAGTTTTTTTCTAAATAATGCATATTTAAAAATTAAATGATTGCAATGTTTACTAATGTTGCACACATTTATAAACATTTATGAAAGTAATATAATCTATTGTATAATACAATTCTTTTCTGTTATTTTATTTATTTATTATTATTTTTGAAATTTACCATTTGTTGACATATTTTGTTACATTACTCTCATTCAATATTGCATCTTCTTTTGATTTCAATGTATCAGTTAATCTTTGACAAAATTTCTCAATCCTTTTAAAAATATATTGAAATAATACATTTTCTTTCCTTTTTCTGTAAAAATATTTTGTGTGGCACATAATAAATAATTTTTCATTCAATTGTTTACAATTAAAGAAATTTTAATATAATATATAAAATTATTTGCTTAATTGCAATGAAGTTTTGTTTGAAATGCTAAGGTTAAAATTCAAATTAGATATAAATAAATATTATTAAAATTAAATCCCTAAAATTTTTCCCAAAGAGAACATGATGATTAATAGATGGATTAAGATTTTTATACATATTGCTATAAATAGCAGCTTACAAAAATTAATATTTCATTTCAGCATATCACTATAATTATATCATCCTACAATAGTTTTATGGCATCAACAACTGTTCCCTAATTATACTGAATTTTAACTTTAATTTAAATTTTTTTATTTTTTACTTTACTTTTATTTATTTTTTAGTATTTTTTAGAGTACCATATATTAAATTTTTGAAACTTTATCTTGTATCCTATATTAACATTTTAGCAGCCAATTAAAATTGAAAATTTATATATGAATTAAGATGAGGAGGTTAAGGGTTTTTCCTCATTGGTACTCCATAATTGGTATGCCAGTTGCCAATAATATTTCATTTGGTATTGCATATCTACCAGTTTTATAAAATATATGAATTTAAGTTTAAGAATTTTTATAAAATAGAATTTGCCTTCTTCCCTTTTTTTTTTTTTTTTTTTTTTTTTTAAATATTTTTTGGGATGCTTTAAGTTTTTTAAAAATTATTTCACTTTTTAAAAGCAAAATAGAAATTTAAACTGTTTATGCACTCTTCTTTGTTACTACAAAAATGTTTAGTAAGTTTTCTGCATTGTTTAAGAAGTGTGTAGATCAATATTGAGTAATACCGGTATTGACTTTCCTAAATATGATAGCTCCTTGATATAATATTTATCATTTAATTATTTATTTTGACAGCATTAATTTTTAATGCTTTCAAAATAAAATACTATAAAATCCTCTTTACCCTAATAACATATTAAATTTGTGATTTTAAATTAAACAATTTTTTTTTTTTTTTTTTAAATTTAAGGAAAGATTAAATACTTAAAAATACTGATTATGATTAATTTTTATCAAAATTCTATCATAAAAGTTATCAAATCAAATTTTAATATACCAAAATCATACAATAACATAAATTGAACTATGAATTAATAATAATAGACAAGAATTATAGAAGCAAAACCATGTAAAAATCAAGTTACAATGTTTCACAAATAATATCAGAAAAATAAATTGAAACGTTGGCATGGATTTATAAAATTTCTTCATAATTGCTTTTAAATATTGTTAATTTTGAGCAGTAACAGTCACCTAAAAATGAAATCAACTATGAATTTAAATATTAATAAGCTATAACATTCCATATTACAAAAAAAAAAAAAAAAAATGTATGTATGTCATCCATTTTAGGCCAAATTTTATTAAGTGTTGATAGATCAAATCTTCATGTCAGGCATCTTTCAATTAATTATTCTTATATGCTTTCCAATAAGCCAAAAAGTACACTACTTTCTTCTATAGGGTTATCCTCAATTGCAGCCAGGTGAAGTTGCATTACAATATTAGTTTTCTGACATCAGCTGTCAAAAACCTCTGCAGTAGTAGAATATGGTTAATGTTCTTCTTTCACTTGTTTTTAAATAGTTTTTCATTTATTTTTTATAATTCAGCTCTTTTTTTAAATTTTTTTTTTATTTAGTGAAGTGATAGATATGTTCTTTAAAATTACTCACTATGTAGGCTCCTTTTAGAAAATTTTATGAAATAAAATCTAATTCAACCAAATTCCTACCATATCATTATTGATTTATAAATTTTTCTGAGCTAAGAAGTTTGGGTTTGAAGTAAATGAAAATCATGTACAAAGTTATATTTAATGTCTGATTTTATTAAAAAATTTTGCATAAATAAATAGATATAATTTGGAATGTATTGATCATATTTAAATTTTGTACTTTTTGTTAAAAGTCTTGTCAATGATTTGCTGTTATTTATATTGGGATTTCATTTATTATGTGGGGGAAAAGTAGGAATTTGGTTAATGGGAAAGTTACCTATTTTAGAATTAATAAAAAATATCTGATAATAATAAATAGAATTATGGATTAGATATAATATTTAATATTTTTGTCTATTTAAAAGGATTTTTATTTTTGTACTTTTCTTAATAGTTCTTCATAAATTTTTATATAAAAAAAAACTCATATTAGTTTTACTAATAAAATTATTCAAAAGTTTGCAGATTGATAATATATAACCAATTTTTTATATTCAATTCTTAAAATACATGGCATATTTCAATGAATAATTTTAAAAATGAATCCTATTATTAATGAAAACATTGTAATTTGCTTATCTAGGTAATTATCCAAATCTGTTCATTTACTTTTATTGATAAAAAAAACTTAACACTGTAAAATTTGATTCCTTATATCTCTAAAATCATCGAGAAACATAATATTTTTAAATTTTTAAGAAGACGCAAAACTAATCTCAGTGATAAAAAAAAATTTTTTTTTTTCTTAATTAATAACAATCTGTCTGTATATTTAAAAAAAAAAAAATCCTGATAATTATAGTGAATAAGGAATTTAATTTTATCATAAACATTTTAAATTTTTATCTAACTTTCTAATAGGTCTTTATCTACTTGTGCAATTTCACAAACAAGCCTCGCTATTTGTATTAATTCGTAGTATTTTTTTCCCAACATCCTTTATGAAATTTTTCACTTTAGTGCAAGAAATAAACATATCTTTAAAACAATTAAATTGAATTTATTATGTTTGAACTAAGACGAGAAGATTTTCTAGATGGTGATTTTGTTTCATATTAATTTCAGAACTCCCAAGAGAAAAATATAAAAATCACATTCATCAGCCTGTAATTCACAGATTAATAAGTAAAAATAACCACCAATGCTGAATTTTACAAAATTTAGTATTATTTATAAATAAGGAACAAATATTAAAACACATTAAATTGGTTGTCCATATTTATTTAAAAAAAAAAAAGATTAAGTATCTAAGAAATTATTAAAATAAATGATTTATTGTAATGTTACAATTCAAACAATTGATTACAATTAATTCATAGATTAATATTGATGAATTGATTGCAATGAATTGTTGATAAGTTATCATATTGCCATACATGAGTGTTATTAAATCTTCTACTTAAATTTCTTGTTGCATCAAAATTTTTAAAAATAGATGTTAAATTAAGCTTTTTCTGCAAAAATGCATATTTCAAATTTGGATGATTTGTTTGGGTCATTTCTTTTGATGTAATTAAAAGTAGCATTTTTTAAATTTCTTTTTATCTCTATATTCACTTAAAATTTCATGAAAAATAATTCAGAAACTCCATTTTTGTGGATAACATATTCCCTATCTTAGTATTTGTTGATATAAATTGTGTTGTAAGTTAATCTTGACATTGGGAATTATGGTATTTTTACTGCATTTTCTAAAAATTCATTTAGATATTTTTGCAAACTTAAAATTTATTATTTGAATTTCATAAAATATGGCTGTTTTTCTTAAGGCTATTTTTATATACTACCTAACATTTTGTGCTTTGTTTTAAAAATAGAATAAGTTGGCATTTAAAATATTTTTGTTTTAAATTTATTGAATGATGACAAGCATTCTAAAAACTACTTTATTGTATTGCGAAAATATACGATCAATTTACTAATTTAAAAAATTTGTAGGTAAAAAAAACAATATATATATATTGTTCTCTGTTGTGCAAGAATTGTTTAAAATTGCACACCACATACTGTACAAATAATGTCAAGTGTCATTTGACATAATTTTGTTAAGGTTATTAAATATGTTTCACAGATTTGTCAAGAAATAGAAAATATTATTATGCATGCTGTAATTTTGTTTGTTGCACTTTCTAATTTGTATAAAAAATTTAAATGAGCTTAGTAATTGTCTTATTTTTTATTTAAACTTTGACTGATTAATAAAAGAAAAGTTCTGCTGTTAAAATTTCCTACAAATAACTATAAGTAATTAAATAGGAAAATTCATTATTTTCATTTTATAAAAATTCTTTATTTTGTTAATAGGGTTTATTTTAGTAGCATGGTTTTACTTTGTTTTCATCGTGAAATAATTATTTGTATTTTTGTTTTATTTAATGTTAATCTCTTTCTTTTTAATTCAGACCACTCTATATTTAGCAAGATTTTCATTTTGAAATTCGTATAATTTTACAGCGTCCATTTTTAACAAATTTATAAGTATAATAATTATAACAATTTAAATGCTCGGAAATTTAAACTGTACAAAAATCAAAATTTACTAGTATAAGTCGTGTAAACAAAATTAAAATTTTCATCATACATACTTTTATATTAAAATAATAGCTTATATGTAATCTTGAGAAATAGTTCAGACGAATTCATATTTGTCAATTTTTTATAAATCTCAATGTAAAAATTAAATTTTTATCAACTTTAATTCAAATAATATCTTTACTCCTATCCTTCTTTTTATTTTAATTAATTTTGCTTTTATAATAGCCAAAAATTACTAAAAAAAAAAAAAAAATCTTGCAATAGTTTCAGAAGTACGATAAAACATCTTTAGGTTTGCATAAATTGACTATTAGTAAACAAAAACTGAAATTATCTTGTGAATTGTTAGGAACCAATAATAATTTTAAAAATAGGGCAGTAAAACCTAAAAATTCCTCAATTGTGTGTGTGTGTATATATATATATAAACAATTGAGAAATATATGTGCGATGTTAATAACTCAATGTTCAATTGACAAAAAAAAAAAAAAAAAAAAAAAGATTTAAATAATAAATAAAGGAATATAAATTAAATAATAGATAATTAAATCATTTGAAAGATAAAATGTAACTGTTACTTTGTAAAATATTTTAAAAATTTTACTGAAGTTTTTAAAAAATTGTAGGTTACGGAAATAATTTTTATTTGAAAATAATTGTGCAATTTTCCTTTTTTAATTCCTCAATCTAATTGTGCATGCTTTTCATTGTGTGTATATAAATACACCAAAACTTGTTTCTGTGAATGGTATTGTCTTAAATCTTAGAAAAGATTTTTTTATCTTATTATTCTCATCTTATACAAAAATATTTTAATATAATTTCAATATCTTACTTGAAGTCTTCTGATGACTTCAGTCCTTTTAATTTAAAACAAACTAAAATTGTGTACCTAATACAATTTTTCGTTTATTTCATGTGAGATTTTAATAGTTAACATTTTTTCAAAATATTTGTTGTAAATGTAATCACTATTGGTTAGTTTTTATTCATTCATTCTTTCTCGTTTCCTTTTAAAGTAGATCCATTGAAAATAAAGATAGCTGCAAAATATAAATAGTTCTTACTTAATAATACTTATAATTGTAATGAAAAAACTAACCAATATATTTCGAGTCATCTTTTAAATTAATTTTTGTTATATTTAATTTATTGCCCCCCTTCTTAAATTGTAGATAGGTTTATGCTTTTGTTTGAATTTTAAACGTAAAAATAACAATTTTGTTGATATCATATATAATCTATATATCTCAAAAGCATCAATATTTCATAAATTAATCGTTCTTATTCTTTCAAGGTAGGAATTGTTCTAAAAAAAAAAAAGTTATGTATTAATGTAATTAAAAAGCTATTATTTACCTATATAAATGCTACTAAAACATGCAATATATAGATGCAAAAATATTTTAACGATAATTTTTTGAGTGTTATAAATAGAATCATTATAAGTATATGCTTTTGGAGATCTTGCTTATGGTGGCAATTTTCAAATTAGTAAAACACTAATTTTGAAATAAAATAAAAAATTTAATAATTGCATGGATTATTTATTTTAGATAGAGAAAAGATTTTTGTAATTATATATATCAAAAACTTCTCATTTTTCCTGGAAGTTTCTAATTTTTAACTATTATATAATCTGAAGAAAATACTTTCAATTTTAAGAAATCAAGATAAAAATTGCTGAAACTATTTCAGTTTGAAACTGATACTCCTTATATATTAAGTCATTCAATCGGTGGTTCTGTTGTAATAATTGTTTGCATTCTATTAATAAATTTTAAAATATGAATTACCATTAATTTTTTGCTAATCAATTTTTTTTGTTACTATTCATAATTTGTATAGGCAAGGAAAGTATTAATTTAATAAGTGCTTAATTGTCCGTATTATTCAACTAGCTTTTTTATGATTAAATTTTCTTTAACAATAATAAGTAGGATTGCATAGTTTTCCAAGATTGACAGGAGGCATCAATTGTAGAGTTCTTTTTAAATAAAGTATCAGCAGTTATTTGATTGTACCAAGCACAAATAATTTACTTCTACGATACATTGAAGGTTATTGATAATTAAATTAAACGTTTAATTAATACTTTACATAATGTATGTTTTACCAATTATTTCTAAAATCACTTCATCACCTATACTTTTTTGTTATTTCTACTACTTTTCTCTTAATAAATATTTATCTTATAAATTTAAGTATAATTAACTTTTTGAAAATTTCTCATTAGTACAAATTATTTGATGTTAACTTTCAATGAAACTTTTTTCTAAAATCATCCATAATATTTAAAAATCTTTCCTGTTCCCTAGCAATTTTTTTGTTCCTATCTCTATTGCAAAAAAAAAAAAAAAACTTTAATGGAACTTTTCATCTGATATTTATGCCATAATTAATATCATTTAAACATTGTCGCATATGTTGAGTTGTCAAGGATTCTGTATAGTTTCTACTGGAAGTAATTAAAATTTTGGATTATCTGCAGATTATTGAAAAATAATTAATTTTTCTAAGAAAACTTTTAAAAAGTTTATATCTTGAAATAAATATACCATATATTTCACGTATAAGGCAAGAATTTTTATAACTTTTTCTAAATTAAATTACAGAGATCGGCTTATATACCAATCTGCTAATCTTGCAAAAAATATAGTCACTTTCTTGTCAATTCGATGTAAGTTATAAATAAATAAATATAGCATGTTTTTTTTCTTTGGTTTATGTTTCTTAAGTAGAGGAGATTAATTTTAAAGGAAATGAGTTATTTTATTTTCGAAATTGTTTATATTGCTGTATTGTTGCTCCATCATCAATGCAAAAATTAATTTTGCCAAATTTCAGTCTTCTCATGAAACGGAAAAGTACCAAAACCATGCAAAAAAAATAATAACAAAAATATTATAAAATGACGATTGCTACAGGAATTTCTTTCCATTTCAACTAATACACAGGTTTTAAACTTTATACAAATTTTTTGAAAAAAGAAAGTTCATTCTACTTATATTTTGGAATATATATTTAAATTTTTTTCAATCAATAATCTTAAGTGCATTTATACAAAATAAAATTATATTACAATTTAATTTATGAATAATCATCTAATGAAGATTTGTTGGTTATTGTGTGTTATATAAAGCCAAAATTTCTAAAAAAGGGTGATTTTTTCTAAAATGGAAGGTCACAACATCACTATGCTTTTGCATTGATTGAAAATTATAAATTATTCTTATAAAGAAAAATGTAATAAGTTATTATAAGGGAAAAAAATCTATGAATTATATATATTACGCTAGATGGACTATTTTTCAAGTTGATTTAATTAAGTATAAATTATGGTATTGATAAATTCTTTTATATTACTATTCATAGCTTTTATAAGCATAAAAGTGCTTTCAATTAATAAATTCTTTCATACTTTCCCCCCCCCTTTCTTTCTTAATTTATGCTTTTTCAAATTAAATGTTTGCTTACAAAAGTGTTATTCATTAAATTGTAAGAAGACTATATTTGAAGCTTCAAAGTTGTGATTTATACAATATTTAGAAAATTTTATTAGATAAGCATAGATAATTCAAAATCTCAAAATGAGAATAAATTATAAGTAACTAAGCAATTTTTTATATTGAAGTCTATAAAGCAATGGTATTAAATATTTAGACATCCACCTGTAGCATTACGTAATATTATTTAGACATTCACCTGACGTTATTCCAAATATGTTTGTCATTTGTTTTTAAAGTATTTGTCTGTACATGTTCTGAATATTTCATGATGTCCACTTGAAAACTGTGTCTTTTTGCTGTACCTCTTAATTTTTAAAATAAATACACTTAAAAAATACAATATATCAAGCAGATCATATGATGCTTTCTGAAAATTAAATTTTGTTGCAAATAACATAATAATTTCTTTGTTTTGCTCCTGAGTATTCAAAAGACACAATTTAGAACGCACCATATATGTATAATTGAAAGACATAAATGTACGATTGAAATATATAATAGACTTCAAATAAAAGTACTTGAAGAAATTTATACTGCAATTTTGCTTTGGAAGTTGGTCGGAGTGATAAAAGTTGTTTATTTTGTGGGGAATTACCTTTGAAGATGCCAGTTATAAGAACAAGATTTGACATCTAGCTTAATAAACAGTTAAGGGCGATAAATAGGAATATGGTAACCCTCAACAATTACACTCAATAGTTACAATTTTTTTTTTTTATTATTCTTTGCATATCTGCCTTTTACATTCTTGTGATCAATGGAAATGAATTATTGAATTTTAATGTTATATTAAATGTAAATATTTGACAATAATTCATTATAAGTACAATGACATT
>BPLR01013896.1:0-60823 GCA_021605095.1 Caerostris extrusa
GGAGAGAGCGATGGAAGCTGCGGAGAATTACAGACATAACATTGAATTACAGAATTAAAGACATAACGGTGAATTACAGAAGAAAATATCGAATTCTTTGAAATAATTTTGACAAATTAAAATTATGCAGGTTTTAGCTCATTTTTATAATTCGCTGCGTTGACTTTATTTCTTTCCTTACTTTCCATACAAAAAAAAAATACTTCGAACCCTTCTCTCAAAAGAAAGAACGAAATCCACAAAATCGTTTCCTTTTGTAATAGGCGAATCTCCAATTCACCTTTAAAGTTCTTCAGAACAAAAAAAAATAATTCGAAGAGAAAAACGAGAATTTCTTCGAAGCAAATTTGATTTATCTTTTCCTGAGAAAGATATGAGGGTTTCTTCCTTTCTTCTTTCTTCTTTTTTTTTTTTTTCTTTTTTTTCCGTCGTTACGAGAATGAAGGTAGTTCATTTGGACCAGTAGCTTATTAAATGAAAGTGCTTCCAGTAAGAAAAAGTTTTTCGCGTGGAAACAAGGCAATCTCATTTTCGAATTTCTTCTTTTTTGATTTTAACACGCTTGCCACGATGAAATTTATATCCATACAACTGACACAAGTTTTTCCATTAAAAATTTAGTGTGGTTAATGTTTGCTGTCTCTAGTTTTTATATTCATGTAAGAAAAAGAAAAGTCCTGTTTAGGGATCGTTAAATTTTACAATTGACGACGTATGCTTTCTTTTTGTCTGCTGTTTTTCGAAACAAAAGAAAAAAATACAAACAATATTAAAATGCCATACCATAATAAAATGGCTACTCATGTGTTAAATTTTAATTTTTGTTTACTTAATAAATTGGGATACATTAACCAGCATGCTTTCATCTTATTTGAATTAAAAATTGTTCTCAACTTTATAGCAAGAAATTTATTCAAAACAGTACTCGATAAGTAACATTAAATTTTTTTTAGTTTATGTTTTATTTATTTTTTAACTCAATATGCTTTCTAGTAACTGATTGCAAATTTGAGAGTTTAGTAATTCATAGACCTATTAGAAAAAAAAAATTGTTTTAGATTTAAAAATAAAATTTGTTATAGGGTTTTTAGTATTTCAGTGTTATCACATTCTATAATTTTATCCAATGATTCTTGAATCACTATTTAAAGATGTTTTAATTTATCAATCTGGATTTTTATTAATTAATATTAAGGTGAACTATAGTTTAATTACAATGAATCCTAACAATTATTTTACTTTTTTGTATAGTTTTTTGCAAACTTTTTTCGAATAGTTTTACTTTCTAAGCCTATATGGTTGCCTTCATGATAGGCTACAGCATAACCACACATTGTAAACAAGTAAAAAATATCCAATTTCTTTTTCAATTAAGAAGAACGAAAAAGAAAGTTAGATGTTGTCTAGTCAACAGCAAAGAATGATTGTTATTAATAATAAGTAGATAATATCTAGTCAGACTTGACTTTGAACCACAATGTTGTTATTTTTATTAAATGCAATGTAAATTTAACACAAGCATTATTGCTACGGAGTGTTTATCTTCAGCACATACACTTTTAAGGTAAAAGAGCTCTGTAGCAAAGCGTAAGCTGATGTATGATAAATGTGGCATGATTTGTATGACAGCCTAATATGGATGATAAAGCTGGATATTAAATATTCTTAATCAAAATTTCTAATAATCTGGACAGATGAGATAAATAGAATTAAAATTATGAATTTCGTCGTTATCAAACGTTTAGGTTTTTAATAATAAAATATTTGTAATAATGGAACAGAAGAAAATATTTTGACAAATTAAGATTACTCAAGTTTAGCTTATTTTTATAATTCACTGCACTGACTTTTTACTTTCCATACCAAAAATCTCAATTTTCTTCATACATCAAGCCCTTCATATCCTTCTCTCAAAAGAAAGAACCAAATCCACAGAGTCGTTTTCTTTTTTGTAATAGGCGAGTCTCAAATTAACTTTTAAAATTCTTCCAGCACAAATAAAAGTAATTCGAAGACAAAACGAGAATTTCTTCGAAGCAAATTGCGATTTATCTCTTCCTAAGAAAGATATGATGATTTCTTTTTTCTTTTAATTCTTTTTTTTCCGTCATTACGAGAATGAAACTAGTTCATTTGGACGAATCTCTTATTAAATGAAAGTGTTTCGGTGAGAAAAAGTTTTTGCAGGAAACAAGGCAATCTCATTTTCGGAATTACTTCTTTTTGATTTTAACACGCATGCCACCCTGAAGTTGTACGTTTATTTTCATATAACTGACACAAGTTTTTCCATTAAAAATTTATTGTGGTTGATGTTTGCTGTCTTTAGTTTTATATTTGGGAAGAAAAAGTCCTGCTTAAGGATCGTTAAATTTTACATTGGACGACGCGTGCTTTCTTTTGTCTGCTGTCTTCCAAACATAAAGCAATTTCCCATTCTTGAACACGATAATAAAATGGCTACTCATATGATAAAATTTAAATTTTATTTCCTTAATAAACTGGGATACATTAAAAGAATATTTCTGTCTGTTTCCAACATTTCACAAAAAATTATTCAAACGTTAATGGATTAATAACATTGAAATATTTTTAATTTATTTATGTTTAATATATTTTGTTTAACTCATTTATGTTTGAGATATTTTTTTAACTCAATAGGCTTTCTACTAAGTTCTTGCAAATTTGCGAGTTTAGACCTATTATTAAAAAATATATTTTAATTTTTAAAAGCAAAATTTACGCTTACTTATTTTAAAGATGATCAATATTATGTCATTACAGAATAATATACGTAACATACAAAATTTTTATAATTAGTTTTCAATAAGTACTGATCTCGATAGATTTTGGATGTCCGATTGGTATAACCATCAATCTACTTGATATAACAATCAATTCCATAGTAAAAGAAATATTTTTATTGTGGGAGTTCTAATAAATGCTTTTAAGTAAAATTATACTTTTTAATTGTAAAAAATGAAGACAAAATTAATAAGAAAGCAATTATTGTTTAAGATTAATAGGAAATTCATCAAGCGATACAAGTTCAATTCGAAGTTTTATTTAAGGTTTTTATTTAATATACATAAAACCATGCAAATATCCAACATTAAGTATGATAAAAAAATATACTCGGTGTTAGTTAACAGGCGTTTTTCCGTGACGTACATCTGTATTAACAAAAAACAATTTGATCAGTACTGGGAAAGAAAAGAAAATAAGAGCTATACATCGATAAGTAACTGATGTGTACTTTTTTAGAGATAATTCAAAAGAATTGCAGGAAATGCTGAATGAAAAACTTCAACGAACAGTCTTATACAATTGTAATGTTCATAAGATCTATTATTGTGAGTGTAAAAGCAATTGAAATCTCTGTTCTGTTCCTCTTAAAAAATTCGAACTGTTGATTTTTTTCTTTTTAAAATCTTCTCAATTGACAAAAGTACTCGAAGATCAAAGGAGTAACTTTGTGAGAACCTTTTCTTAATGCATTTTAAAATGGTGCTGTTTGTTAGATCTCTTTTTTCTTTTAAATTTCTTTGATTAACTAATTTTAGATTTAAACTGAAATTCTCCAGTCATGTGTGGATATTAAATAATTGTTTTTAATTGAAAAAACATTTTATACGGAAACTGGTGTTCAAAATTTAATAGAATTTGATGAGATAGATCAGAGTTACAGGACAGATTGTAAAAATAAGGGATATTACAAAAAAAGCCACTACAGGTATAATACATACGCATGATAGTTTATAGGATTCATCAGTACTGAGAACCTAAAATATGTACATAAATCTTCTTCAATGGCGCGACAGCTCCATGGTTATCAAGGCTGAATGCCTGCTAGCATATACTATATATATATATATATATATATATATATAATATATATAAACATTATATTATTATATATATATCTGCAATGGATATTTGTAATAGTTAGGAATCCACTTTAAACTTAGGTCCCGGTCTAATATGACTGTAGAGCGTTGAGCGTAGTGCTGATAACGCTACCCCGTATAAAGAAAAACGTCTCATGCGTTGGAATGTGGTACTTAGCAGTCGGCCTTGGCCAACGAATAAGAAGATTTATTTACATATTTTAAGCTCCCTGCACTAATGATCCTACATACTATTATTCGTATGTATTATAGCTGTGTTGGGACAATTTTCGATATAAATCTATCTAATTTCTTAACAATCTGTCCTACCATAAGCAATCACAAAATATCTGAGCATTAGTAGAAATTCACAATTTGAGAACTGTATAGATGTAATGAAGAGAACATATGAATTAACCTTTTGATTATATATATATAAATATTCAAATATTATTTATTATATTTATAATATTTATTAAAAATTCATATATATGTGTCATGTTTGTAGTGGTTTGGAAACAACATTAAACCCCACGTACCAGTCTAATATAGTGTAGAGCGTTAGGCTTAGAGCTCACAAACCTACGCAATATAAAGAAAGCATCTCATGTTATATATATATATATATATATATATATATATATATATATATATATGAGCTTAAGAGAATTAATACCTATGCTCTCTTTTTTACAATTATAAAGTTATCAAATTGCGAATTTCTACTATACTCTGATATTTTATGAATGTATGAGTATGGTTTTTAGGAAGAGGTATAAGGTCACCAACCCTAGACTATTGCAGGGATATTCTAAAAAATTTCATCTGGAGATCTGGATGGATAATCCACTAAGGAAATGCCCTCTTTTTTCCAGTAAATGAGCACCCAAAGTTTGCCCATGTGCGTTGTCGTCTGTTAAAAAGGATAAATTTGTAACAGTCGCTATTGAAAAGTATTTAATTTTTATACAATTTATTATTATTTTCAATTTTTGTTTTTAACATCAGATATCTAGTACATTATATGAGATAAAGTATCCAGCAATAAAAAGTCCTATGTAGAAAATTAACAAATAAATAAAAATGATGAACTAAGGAAAAACATAATAAATAAATTTCAGTAAAAAAAAGATGATTTATCGAATCGTTGTGTATGACACGTTCTATCTATCAAACACAACTCCATGAAGGAAGTGCACAATAAAACGTCTTCCGTCGATAGAAAAGTGGTCTTTTTTATCTTTTGTCACAGCTCTTTTAAAACAAAGGCTCCAGAAAAGAAAAATCGGGGATAAAAAAAAAAAAAAAAGTCTCGATGACTATTTTTGACAAGCGGAGAGCAGGTGGTGACATTCTTTAAAATGCATGTCATATCGCCTGCCAGATGCTATATGTTTCAGAAAGGATTCCTTTATCGGTGGAAACCTATCGATAGGAAAAACTGAAGAAAAACATTTTAATTAAATTTTCTTTTTTATATTGAATTTCTTTGCTATGCATGTCTTATATAGATATATTTTTTTACATATTATTAATAATTTAATGTTAAATATGGTGTAGCAGAATTCTCAAACATATGTTTCCTTATAAAATAAAACTAAGTGAAATATTTCAACTGTTTTCAAAAATGTATTTAAATTTAATAATTAAATAAAATAAAATTCATTAATAATTTGTGAGTTTTCATTTTTTTAACATCTTTAACGGTTTTTATAACCATTACCAATGCGTATATGTAAAAAAAAATACTGAAAATTAGTTTTTTTCTGTTAATAATAATAAGGATAAAATATTTAAATAAATAAAGTTCTATAAGGTTTTATCACATATACATTTCGTTATTGCAAAAGGAATATTTTTAATTTTAAAAATGAATATCCTTTTAGATGCTATATTTTTATAGAAAATTCAAATATAGTTAGTATAAATATAAATGAATTGTTAAAGTTATATGAAATACACGAAAGAACATATAAGAAATGTGCATTTAACGGTAATTAAAAGAACAATACACAGAATATATTGTTCTTTTAATTAATGTAGATTTCAAAATAAACTAATGTTTATTTTTGATAACTTAGCAATGTAAAGCATACATTATAAACTAATCTGAAAATATTTATTTAAACCTGGGCAATACTGAATTATTGCTAATTAACTTAGCAATTAAGAATTTATCGAAGCAATATACATAGAAAGTAAACTCTTTAGATTTAATAATTTTAGTTAAAATGCAAATTTTTTAAACATTTAATATGTAATATTTTATTTAAAATTCTACATTTATGTCTTGAAATCTACATTAAAGATATATATATATATATATATATCTTTAAAGATTTATATTATCTTTAATGATAATTTATAATATCTTTTAATGAAATCTACATTAAAGATATACTATATATATATTTTACTGTAGATATCAAGACATAAATGTAGAATTTTAAATAAAATATTACATATTAAATGTTTAAAGAATTTGCATTTAAACTAAAATTTATAATAAATATTAATCCTAGCTCTAAATACAAAGATATAGATACAAATAATAGCATTTTTACATTTAAATAATTTTGTCATTTTTCCGAAAGCAATTAATTCCTGAATTATTACTTTATTAGTTCTAGTTGTTTTGCATCTTATGAAACAAACTAGAACCTACCAAAAGATGAATGATAATAAAGAACTAGGTTTATTATGCACTTCAAAATAAAACGATTTTCTAACATTTATAAAATTTTTCATTTTTTCCTTTGACAACCGCCATTAATTTTATGTAATGAAAATAATGGAAATTAGAGATGAAATATAACTTATAAAATGTAAAACATCATTAATCACTCCAATTAAAGTGCTATTTTCTTCTATATTAGAATTTCGAACAAATTACTTCCAATTTTTCAAAAGAAAAAAATCGTTATTGTACTGTTGCCAAAGGTTCATAACTTTATTTTATGTTTCTAAATTGAATTGGCTCGACAAAAGTAATTTTTCAAAATATATTTAAAATAATAAAAAAAATAACTGAATTTTCCAAGAAAGGAATTGTACTTTAAGTTAAAGAAGAATTTAAGTGAATTAAAAAGAAATATATTTATTTTATGAGCTAATTAGCATCATTGCAATCTCTACAGCATGTCTCCACTAATGGGGTAGCCGCAGTGTGTATTTAAATTAATACATTCTTCCATGTATTCCCTTGAATTAAGGTAAAATAGAAATGATTCAAAATTCCTCTATTGGCTCGTGTCAATTTAAACATATTATACATTTACAGAAAACACATACATTAAGCAAAGTAAAAAAAAAGCTAACAAGAGCTTGGAGAATAAGAAGACAAATAATTATTGATAGTAGTTTTTAATTCTCACTCACTTTTCCTGAATTTAATTATCATGGTGATAAAAGGCAGAACTGCGGAGCTTCGTTTAGTCCATTCCTCTAACAACTTTTTCCCTTGTGAAATTTTTATGGAATATCACTAATTATGAGAAACCTGAGATTTAGCAAGGAAAAAAGGGTTTATAATAAAGAGCTTTCAGTCTTTTCCATGGCCGTGTGCCAATGAAATCATAGTTAACTGAAAAAGGGATGGGAATTATAAATGAAAAAAAAAGTGTTTCTTTGAAAAAAAAAGTATCTTAAAAACTAATTCCTGAAAAATAAAGATTAAGATAGCAAAAAAAGGTTTGGATAAAGTATAAAATCCGCAAAAAGTGCTTGAAGGTAAATTTCATGCATGTACGAGCTACAAATTAAAGGCAAATGTTCTGCCTAAATCATCCCCATCATTAAATAAGCAAACTTAAATATTTTCATATGTCATTCCCAGTTATTTTTATGAACATCCTGCAGTAATATCTTCTGTAATCTTACCACATTTTGAGATTTCGAAAACAAAATGCGAATTAAAGACGTAAAGGTATCAGTAAAGTTTCCATATTCATATTTGTGGTGATGGGCCTGTTTTCAGCTGATTGATAATCAGTTTTGATCAAAGAGGGCCAGAAGCTTCCAACAGCATTCAACAGTTTCTCGCAAAAAAAAAAAGTACGATTTAATATTAACTGCAATTGAGTATGATAGAGCTCGTTAATTGATTTGTAATGACAGTTTGATTTACAATGTTGATACCGAAGCAAGTCCATCTGATAAGACCTTCAGAAAGATATTATTTGAAAGCAGTTTTTCTGGCATTCACTTATCAAGACACTTAAAAGTAAATTTGAAATAAAAAATTACATATTAAATGTTTAAAGTATTTGCATTTTAAATAAAATTCATAATACATATTCATCCTAGCTTTAAGTACAAAGATGTAGCTAAAAATAATGACACATTACATTTAAATGATTTTGACATTTTCCGAAAGCAATTTATTCTTGGAATCACTTTATTAGTTCTAGTTGTTTTGCATCTTATGAATCAAACTGAAACCTAGCGAAAAGATAAATGATAATTAAGAGGTAGGTTTATTCTGCACTTCAAAATAGAATGATTTTCAGTATTTTATAAAATTTCCATTTTTTTCCCTTTGACAATCCCCATTAATTTTTATAAAATGGAAAATAATGGAAATTAGGGATGAAATATAACTGATAAAATGTAAAGCATCATTAATCACTCCAATTAGAGTGCTATTTTCTTCTATATTAGAATTTCGAATAAATTACTTCAATTTTCAGACGAAAAAAAAATTGTTATTGTACTGTTGCCAAAGGCTCGTAACTTTATTTTATGTTTCTAAATTGAATTGGCCCGATGAAGTAATTTTTAAAATATATTTAAAATGAAAAAATAACTGAATTTTCAAGAAAATAATTGTATTTTAAGTTGAAGAATAAACATTTAAGTGAATTAAAGGAATAATGTTTCTTTTTATGAGCCAATTAACATCATTGCTATCTCTACACCATGTCTCCACTAACGGAGTAGCCGCAGTGTGTAATTAAATTAATACATTCTTCCCTTAAACAAAGTTGAAATAGAAATGATTCAAGAGTTCCTTTATTGGCTCGTGTCCAATTTAAACACATTACACATCTACAGAAAGACATACATTATGCAAAGTAAAAAAAAAAAAAAAGTTAACAAGGGGCTTGGAGAATAAGAAGACAAATAATTATTGATGGTAGTTTTAATTCTCACTCACTTTTTCCTGAATTTAATTATCATGGCGATAAAGGCAGAACTGCAGAGCTTCGTTAGTCCCTTCTTCTAACAACTTTTTCCCTTGTTAGAGATTTTAGGAAATATCACTAATTATGAGAGACTAGAAATTTATCAAGGAAAAAGGGTTTATAATAAACAGCTTTCCCAGTCTTTCACATGGCTGTGTGCAAATAAAATCATAGTTAACTGAAAAAGTGATGGTATTTGTAAATGAAAAATAAAATAGAGTTTCATTGAAAAAAGTATCTTAAAAACTACTTCCTGAAAAAATAAAGAATAAGATAGCAAAAAGTTTTGGATAAAGTATAAAAAAATCCGCAAAAACAGCTTCAAGCTAGATTTTATGCGTATATGAAATATAAATTAAAAGGCAAATGTTTATCTTTTTCTCTGATGATCATATCCGAAGATACTGCATTACAAATTAAAACCTCAATATTTGTTATTTACTTGCTTTTTTCTATTTTTTGATTTTTTTTTTTTTTTTCAGTGGGGAAATAAGATTAAAAAAAATATCCTAAAATAATTAAACATATTTTGAATTAAATTAGAGATATGAAGGTTAATTACTAAAATCATTTGCCAAAAAATAAAAATAAAATATTGAATTAATATTAAAAAATTATTTGTGAGGAAAAGCTAAGAAATCAAATATTCCTTAACTAAGAAATGCAAATACAGTTTATTGCATTAAAGTTTTATTTTTTGTTTCTAATTTAATATTTTAATAACAAGATAAACTATTTATCGTGGCAAATATTAAATAGTTTTAATACTCTGTATGTTAGATGTTACTAAATGGCATAATCCTATCAAATTATAAAAATAAATTCTCATATGCTTTATTTTTTTTTATTTCTTTTTTGAATATTTACACACGTATATCAAAATTAAAAAAAAAAAAAAAAGGATTTTTGAAGAATTTGGGAATAAAATTGTTTTATTAAAAACAGAAAATCTTCTATTTAATTATTTAATGCAAATTTCAGTAGAAGGACATGCATATGCTTTTTAGAGACATTTCAGAAAAGCGTATTCTGAATTTAGCACCGGTCAAATCGTGTTTTTGCTATAGTAGATATTTATATTCTGCTCACGTAATATACGTACAATAGTCTTTAATATCGTCGACCTTATTATGATATCTTCATAATACAAAAGTCTTACATGTGTAAATAAATGGATGTGATTCGTTTTCTCGAAACAAAAAGTGCCTAATGCTTTACGTTAAGATTACTGTGGCACTGATGGAATTCCATGACGAGCGAAGAAGTATATAGGATAAGATATTAAAATATTCTTAAGCAAAATGTTTAATAATCTGGACAGAGAAGACTGATAAAATTAAAATTATGAATTTTGTCGACCTCAGACGTTTAAGTTTTTAACAAAATATTTGTAATACTAGAATTACAGAATAAAAACCCGAATTCTTTTGAACTATCTTGACAAATTAAGATTACTCAAGTTTAGCTTATTTTTATAATTCACTGCATAGACTTTACTCTTTTCCTTACTGTCCCTAAAAAAAAAATCTATGGCCAAATCTAGAATTTTTTGAATACTTCGAGTCTTTCACTCAAAAAAAAGCACCGAATCCACAAAATCGTTTTCTTTTGTAATAAGCGAATCTCAAATTCACTTTTAAAGAATTAAGAACGAGAATTTCTTCTAAGCAAATTGCGATTTATCTCTTCCTAAGAAAGATAGGATTTCTTTTCTTTTAAATCTTTTTTTTTTTTTTGCCGTCGTTACGAGAATGAAGCTAGTTCATTTGGACGAATCTCTTACTAAATGCAAGTGTTTCGGTGAAAAAAGGTTTTGCAGGAAACAAGGCAATCTCATTTTCGGAATTACTTCTTTTTGATTTTAACACGCATGCCACCCTGAAGTTGTACGTTTATTTTCATATAACTGACACAAGTTTTCCATTAAAAATTTATTGTGGATGATGTTTGCTGTCTTTAGTTTTATATTCGTGGAAAAAAAAAAAAGGAAAAGTCCTGATTAGGGATAGTTAAATTTTACAATTGGCGACGTGTGCTTTGTTTTGTCCACTGTCTATGAAACAAAAAGCAATTTCAATGCTTAAACACGATAATAAAATTGCTGCGCATATGATAAATTTTAAATTTTATTTGCTTTACCAATAGCATATATTAAAAAGCATGTTTTCTTCTTATTTGAATTAAAATTTTGTTATCAACTTTCTGGTAATAATGTTACTCAAAACTGTACTAGATTAATAGCATTGAAATAATTTTTAAATTATTTATGATTGAGTTTTTTTTAAATTTATATTGAATAAACTTTACAATAACTACTCGCAAGTTAGAGAGTTTAATTATTTTTATACCTAATTATAAAAAAATATTTTAGTTTTTAAAAGTAATATACGCTATATACGGTTTTTAGCATTTAAGCGTTATCACATACTTTAATTTTGTCCAATGATTCCAAAATATTTATTCAAAGATGCTGAAATTTATCAATCCAAATTATATTTAATATGTATCATAAATTTTCTGTTGAACTATAATTTAATTACAACGAATCTTAAAAATTTTTTGCTATTTTAATAGTTTTGGTTTTATTTTCTAGGCGTGTCTGACTGCCTTCGCTAATTTGCCTATTTGACTATCTACGCAGATTTCTACAGTAAAGCTGGGCATTAAAATGTTCTTCAACAAAATTTTTAATGAACTAGACTGATTAGACTAATAAAATTAAAATTAAAATTTCGTCGACAGTAAACGTTTAAGTTTTTAATAATGAAATATTTGCAATAATGGAATTACAGAAGAAAATCTTGAATTATTTCGAACTATTTTGAAAAATTAAGATTATTCAGGTTTAGCTTATTTTTATACCTCACTGCATTCTACTTCTTCTGATTTTACTTCTTTCCTTACTTTCCGTACTAAAAAAAAACAACAACTATGACCAAATATAGAATTTTTGTGAATACTTCAAGTCCTTTTCTCAAAAGAAAGAACCAAATCCACGAAATCGTTTTCTTTTCGTAATAGGCGAATCTCAAATTCACTTTTAAAGTTCTTCCAGAACAAATAAAAGTAATTCGAAGACAAAACGGGATTTCTTCGAAGCAAATTGGCAAATTGGGATTTATCTTTTCCTGAGAAAGATATGTGGATTTTTTTCCTTTTCATTTTCTTTTTTTCTACTTTTTATTTTCCGTCGTTACGAGAATGAAGCTAGTTCATTCGGACGAATTGTTGCCTTGGCAGCCTCTCTTATTAAATGAAAGTGTTTCGGTGAGAAAAAGTTTTCGCAGGAAACAAGGCAATCTCATTTTCGGAATTACTTCTTTTTGATTTTAACACGCATGCCACTCTGAAATTGTGCGTTTATTTTCATATAACTGACACAAGTTTTCCATTAAAAATTTAGTGTGGTTGATGTTTGCAGACTCTAGTTTTATATTCGTGGAAGTAAAAGTCTGGTTTAGGAATCGTTAAATTTTACATTTTATGACGTGTGCTTTCTTTTGTCTGCTGTCTTCAAAACAAAAAGTAATTTCAAATTTTTAGACACCATAATAAAATGGATACGTATATGATAAATTTTAATTTGTTTTTACTTTAACAAATTAGGACACATTAAAAGTCATGTTATCTTCTTATTTGAATTAAAATTTTGTTCCCCAACTTTTTATTAATAAACTTACTCAGAACTGTTCTAGATTAATAATATTAAAGTATTTTAAATTTTATTCATGATTGAGTTATTTTTTAACTTATATTGAATAGCCAAATTTGAGATTTTAATTACTTGTAGACCTATTATAAAGACTTATTTTAGTTTTGAAAAGTAAAATTTGTTATGTTGTGTTTATTATTTAAGTGTTATGTCATAGTCTAATTTTGCTCACTGATTCCTAGATCATTATTTAAAAATGTTGAAATTTATCAATCCGAATTATTATTAATGAGTATCAGGAATATTCAGGTGAAATATATTTCAGGTGAATTATCGGAATACTAAATCTTATTTTGCTTTTGGATAGTTTTTGCTAAGTTCTTTCGAATAGTTTCATTTTCTAAGTCTATCTGATTGTCTTCATATTAAAGTACACAGCATGTCTTACATTGCCAACAAGCAAAAAATACCCAATTTCTATTTACTAGGATTAAGAAGGAAAAAAATAAGGTAGATAGATATTGTATAGTCAGGCTATGAAGAATAATTATTATTAATAATAATTTGATTATGTCTAGTCAGACTCGACGTTAAACCGTAACGTCGTTTTTTTTTTTTAGTAAACGCAATGTAAGGTTAACTCAAACATTATTGCTACGGAGTTTATCTTAACCACAATCTACTTTTAAGATAAAAGAGTTCTGTAGCAAAGCGTAAGCGGATGTATGGTAAATGAATATGGCTTGTATGGTAGCCTAATATGGATGATAAAGCTGGATATTAAATATTCTTAAGCAAAATTTCTAATAATCTGGCCAGATCAGACAAATATAAATAAATTGTACAGTAAATTTAGATTTTAAAATATTCGCCAGTTTTTAATTATCTAGACAGATGAGACTAATAAAATTAAAATTATGAATTTCGTCGAAATCAAACGTTTAAGTTTTTAATAATAAAATATTTGTAATAATGGAACAACAGAAGAAAATCTCGAATTCTTTCGAACCATTTTGACAGATTACTCAGTGTTTAGCTTATTTTTATAATTCACTGCACTGACTTTACTTCTTTCTTTACTTTCCATACAAAAAAAACTTGAATTTTTCTGAATACTTCAAGCCCTTCTCTCAAAAGAAAGTACCAAATCCACAAAATCGTTTTCTTTTGTAATAGGCGAAACTCAAATTCCTTTTAAAAGTTCTTCCAGAACAAATAAAAGGAATTCGAAAACAAAAAGAAAATTTCTTCAAAGCAAATTGGGATTTATCTTTTCCTGAGAAACATATGAGAGATCCTTTCTCTCTCTTTCTCTTTTTTTTTTTTTTTTTTTTCCGTCATTACGAGAATGAAGCCAGTTCATTCGCACGAATCTCTTATTAAATGAAAGTGTTTCGGTGAGAAAAAAAGTTTTCGCAGGAAACAAGGCAATCTCATTTTCGGAATTACTTCTTTTTGATTTTAACACGCAGGCCACTCTGAAATTGTGCGTTTATTTTTATATAACTGACACAAGTTTTTCCATTAAAATTTTAGTGTGGTTGATGTTTGCTGTCTCCAGTTTTATATTTGTAGGATAAAAAGAAAAAATGCCCTATTTAGGGACCGTAAATTTTATATAGGACGGCAGGTGCTTTCTTTTGTCTGCTGTCTTCCAAACAAAAAGCAATGTCAAAATTCTTTAGCATGATAATGAAATGGTTATGCATATGATAAAATCTAAATTTTATTTACTTAACAGATTGGGCCACATTATAAAGCATTTTTTCTTCATACATGAATTAAAATTGTGTTCTCAATTTCTAGGAAAATACGTATTTAAATGAGTAATCGATTAATAACATAAAATATTTTTTTTATTTTATTTATTTAGGATTTATATTTTTAACTCATATTGAATAGCCGTTTAACTCACTGCTTGGAAATTTGATAGTTTAGTTATTCATATTGAGATAGTTTAGTTATCTATATCTATATTTGAGTTTAGTTATCTATAGACCTATAATAATAAAAATTTATTTATTTCAAGTTTAAAAAAAGTTTTCGCAGGAATCAAGGCAATCTCATTTTCGGAATTACTTCTTTTTGATTTTAACACGCAGGCCACTCTGAAATTGTGCGTTTATTTTCATATAACTGACACAAGTTTTTCCATTAAAAATTTAGTGTGGTTGATGCTCGCCGTCTCTAGTTTTATATTCATGTAAGAAAAAAAAAAGTGGTGTTTAGGGATAGTTAAATTTTACAATGGATTACGTGTGCTTTCTTTTTTTTGCTGTCTTGAAAACAAAAAAAAAATTACAACGGAATTTCAAATTCTTAAACACGATAACAAAATGGCTATGAATATAATAAATTTTAAATTTTATTAACAAATTGGGATACATAAAACAGCACGTTTTTGTCTTATATGAATAAAAATTTTGTTATTAACTAGTGAGAAAGTTACGTAACACGATAATGGATTAATAACATTTAAATATTTTTTATTTTATTTATGTTTGATATATTTTGATTAACTCAATAGGCTCTCTACTAAATGCTAGCAAATTAGAGAGTTTTGTTATCTATACACATATTTTAATTTTGAAAAGCAAAATTTGATTTGTTATTCGTTTTTTTAGCATTTAATTGTTATTTTGTACTCTTAAGTTTGTCCAATGATACCTGAATCATTATTTAAAAATATTGTAATTTATCAATTCAAATTATATTTAAAGCGTATCATAAATGGTCAGCTGAATTATAATTCAATTTCAACGAATCTTAGTAAATGTTTTGCTCTTTGAGTTTTTATTTTCTAAGCGTGTCTGACTGCCTTCGCTAATTTGCCTATCTGACTGTTTACGCTAATTTATACAGTAAAGCTGTACAATAAAATATTCATTAAAAAACTATTATTAAACTAGACAGATGAGACTGATAAAATTAAAATTATGAATTTCGACGCCCTTAAATGTTTAAATGTTAAGGTTTTTAATAAAGAAATATCACTGATCATAGAACAGAAGAAAATAACTTTTAATAGTATTCACTTTAAAATATTTACTTTTAATGCATTTACTTTTAATAATATTACATTAATTATCTTTAATAAATAATAAATTATAAATTAATAATAATAATTATAAAATAATAAAATAATAAATTTAATAGTAAAATATTCGTATAATGGAAATCCATGAGAAAATCACAAATCTTTCGAATTAATTTGACAAATTAATACTTAAGTTTAGCTTATTTTTATAATTCACTGCATTTTACTTTTTTCCTTACTTTCCATACAATGAAAAACACTATGGCCAAATCTTGAATATTTTTGAATACTTCAATCCCATCTCTCAAAAGAAAGAACCAAATCCACAAAATCGTTTTCTTTTTTTGTAATAGACAAATCTCAAATATACTTTTAAAGTTCTTCCAGAACAAATAAAAGTAATTTGAAGGCAAAACGAGAATTTTGTCCAAGCAAATTGGGATTTATCTTTTCCTGAGAAAGATATGAGGGTTTCTTTCTTTTCTTTTTTACTTTTTATTTTACCCGTCGTTACGAGAATGAAGTCAGTTCATTCGGACTAATTGATGCCTTGGCAGTCATCTCTTATTAAATGAAAGTGTTTCGGTGAGAAAAAGTTTTCGCAGGAAACAAGGCAATCTCATTTTCGTTATTATTTCTTTTTGATTTTTAACTCGCATGCCACGCTGAAGTTGTGCGTTTATTTTCATATAACTGACACAAGTTTTTCCATTAAAAATTTAGTGGGGTTGATGTTTGCTGTCTCTAGTTTTATATTCGTGGAAGAAAAATCCTGTTTAGGGATCGTTAAATTGTATAGTGGACGACGTGTCCTTTCTTTTGTCTGCTGTCTTCGAAAATAAAGAAAAAAATGCAAAGCAATTTGAAATTCTTAAATACGATAATAAATGGCTATGCATATGATAAATCTTAAATGTTATTTACTTAACAAATTGGGAATCATTAAAAAGCATGTTTACGTTTTATTTGAATTAAAATTTTGTTCCCAACTAGCAGGAAACTTACTTAAAAGCACTAATAGATTAATAACACTGAAATAGTTTTTATTTTATTTATGTTTGATATATTTTGTTTAACCTCATTTATGTTTGATATATTTTTTTAACCTCGTTTGTGTTTGATATATATTTTAACTCAATTAGCTTTCCACTAAGTGCTTGCAAATTTGAGAGTTTAGTTATCTATAGACCAATTATAAAAAAAAAAATATTTTAATTTTTAAAATCGAAATTATTTATACGGTTTTTAGCATTTAATTGTTAACTTGCACTCTTCATTTTTTACCTGGATCATTATTTAAAAACTTTGAAATTTGTCAATCCGAATCATATTTAATGGGTATCATAAATATTCAGTTGAAGTATAATTTAATCTTAACAATCATTTGGCTTTCTGAATAGTTTCCGTTTTATTTTCAAAGCGTGACTGACTGCCACTCTAATTTGCCTATCTGACTATCTACGCTAATTTGTAAAGTAAAGCGGGACATTAAAATATACTTCAACAAAGGTTTTTAATTATCCAGACAAATGTGACTAATAAAATTAACATTATGAATTTCATAGACCTTAAACGTTTATGTTTTTAATAATTAAATATTCGTAATAATGGAATTACACGAGAAAATCTGGAAAATCTTTTGAACTATTTCGACAAATTAAGATTACTCAGGTTTAGATTATTTTTATAATTTACTGCATTGACTTTACTTCATTCCTTACTTTCCATACAAAAAAAAACAACAAGAACTGTGGCCAAATCTTGAATTTTTGAATACTTGAAGCAATTCTCTCAAAAAAAGAAAGAACCAAATCCACAAAATCGTTTTCTTTTGTAATAGGCGAATCTCAAATTCACTTTTAAAGTTCTTCCAGAGCAAATAAAAGTAATTCGAAGACAAAACGAGATTTTCTTCGAAGCAAATTGGGATTTATCTTTTCCTGAGAAAGATATGAGGGTTTATTTCCTTTTTTTTTCTTTTTTACATTATATTTTTCCTTCGGACAAATTGTTGCCTTGGCAGCATCTCTTATTAAATGAAAGTGTTTCGATGAGAAGAAGTTTTTCGCAGTAAATAAGGCAATGTCATTTTCGGAATTACTTCTTTTTGATTTTAACACGCATGCCAAGCTGAAGTTGTGCGTTTATTTTCATATAACTGACACAAATTTTTCCATTAAATATTTAGTGCGGTTGATGTTTGCTGTCCCGAACTTTCTAGGAAAAAGTTTATTCAAAACAATAATAGATTAATAACACTGAAATATATTTTTACTTTATTCATGATTGATTTATTTTTTAAGTCATATTGAAAAGGCTTTCTTCTAACTTCTTGCAAATTTGAGAGTTTAGTTAATTATAGACCTAGTATAAAAAAATATTATGTTTAACTGAAATTTCTTATGTATTTTTATTAAGTATGTGTTATGTCATACTCTAATTTTTGTCCAATGATTCCTGATTCATTATTTAAAAATGCTGAAATTTATCAATCCCAATTATATTTAATGAGTATCATTAGTGTTTAGTTGAACTATAGTTTACATATAACGAATCCTAACAGTTATTTTGCTTTATGAATAGTTTTTTGTTTAATTTTCTAAGCCCATCTGATTACCTTCATAATAAACTGCACGGTATGATCACTCATTTTAAAGAAGTAAAAAATATACCATTCAATTTTATTGGAATTAAATATATTATAAAACGTTTATATAGCATACAATTTCAAATTATTATCTATAAGAAGCGATCAAAAAGTTCCCGTCTGAGAGCGTGGTTGCAGTGTATATGTAAATTAGCCCGTCGGCGATTGAGGTATATAAGCATCGACATCTAGGTATGGGATTATTGTGGTTTATTTGTGAAGTATGTGTGAAAAAATGTTGAAACATTATCAATAGGAACATTATTACCGGATGCGTCCAAACAGGACCAACGTACTGTTATTAATATTAATATTATTATTTTGCTGCCAAAGGATAAACATGGTTGAAATTCACCGAAGAATGATGAATATGTATGGAGAAGCATACCTGTCGAAAACCACCATGGTGGAATGGTGCTCAAAGTTCAATGTTGAAGTCAACAATATTCTTGAGCCTATTGTTGTTGGTAACGAAAGCTGGTGTCGTCATTGGAAACTTGAGTCGAAAGCATCGAACATACAGTGGTGTCATCCTTCGTCCCAAGGAGCCCAAGAGCCAGTTCATCTGCAGGAAAAAGAGATGCTTACCTGTTGTTAACAGGGTTCATTGGTTATTTTTTTCAAGGATTCAGGTGTCTCCATCACTGTGTAACGCAGGAGAGATTCCGACGAGCAATTAAGACGAAAAATTATTCTGCTTCGTGATAACGCATGCCTCCATATCGCAAATGTCGTAACACAGAAGATACATTCACTAAAATATCTCGGACACCCGAACACCCATCTTAAAGTCATGATTTGTCTCTCTGATGAGATTTTTACGAATTTGGTCCTTAAAAAACTGTTTTGATGAAATTGAATGAAACTGATTAAGGAACAAAAAACATATCTAGGATACCAGAAAGTAATTAAGAAAAGAAAACGTATCAGGGATTCGAGAAAGTAATTAAGAAAACGAAAAACATATCAAGGACACGAGAAAGTAAATAAGAAAACGAAAAACATATTACACGGAAAGTAATTAAGAAAGTGAAAAACATATTACACGAGAAATTAATTAAGAAAGTGAAAAACATATCAAGGAAACAAGAAAGTAATTGAGAAAATGAAAAACATATCGCACGAGAAAGTAATTAAGAAAATGAAAAACATATCAAGGACACGAGAAAGTAATTAAGAAAACGAAAAACATATCAAGGACACGAGAAAGTAATTAAGAAAAAGTGAAAAACATATCAAGGACAAGAGAAAGTAATTAAGAAAACGATAAACATATCACACGAGGAAGTAATTATGAAAATGAAACACATATCTAGGACACGAGAAAGTAATTAAGAAAACGATAAACATATCAAGAACAAGAGAAAGTAATTAAGAAAACGAAAACATATCAAGGACTCGAGAAAGTGATTAAGGAAACGAAGAGAGATCAGCAACAAGAGAAAAAGGATCCAGGGTATGAAAAAAAGGGAAGAAAGAAACGAGAAAAGTAATCAAGGACACGAGAAAAGGACCAAGTGCACGAGAAAAGTACAGTCACACGAAAATGATCTAGTGACATTAAATGCAATCCAGGACACGAGAAAAGTAATCACGGTCACGAGCTAAAGTGATCAAGGAAACGAATAACCCCTCTTCTCAAAATAGTACACTTAATTTTATCAGTAAAAATAAACCAATAAGAAAAATCCAGTAAAATAACTCCAGGAAGTCTTCTAGGAAGTCAAGGGCACAATTTCCCCACAACGTTACCAATAATGTTATGGGTAAAAAATGTATATCTGTGATTTATCCAATAAAAAAAGAACAGTAAGCACTGAACGAAAAACCGCAGTGAATTTGTCACATTTATAGCAAATTTCTAAATCAGGAAATCATTTATTCTATAGCTAGTCTGTTAGGCCAGTATATGATAGATTTAGGTTTATTTTCTACACCACAACAAACGAAGAGGAAAATAAATTTGATTCAGTACAAAATAAATCAGATTTGGAAAGATTCCATTTAATCTGATTGGTCGAATTTGAAACAGGGTTCCGAAATGTAAATGACAACATTTACTTAGACATGAACTTTTATAAAGTTACTTTCAATTCAATTCACATTGAAGCGGGATTGCAAATTCTTGGTTAAGCTCCTCCAGGGCAATTCAGGTTACTCAGTGACTGATTTAATTTCTTACATTCGAAAATGTATTACTGGATTTCCTATGAATTGAAAGTAAAACTATAGTATAGCAAACTGTTTCCTGACTTAAAAATAAAAAATAGAAATTAATTTAATTTTGTAGATGCTTATATACAAACATGTAAACTAAATGTATTTATGACTTTAAGAGTAAAACTTTTAAATAATTATTTTTGTGTGTTAAATTGTAGTCTTGAATATTTAACTATAGCATGTAGATATGCCCAGTTCTATTCTCTCCTGAGCATCAGAGAAAGAAGTACATTTTTTTTTCTTTTCTACTAATTGACTTTTACATAACTGATTGATCAATTGTTTATCGTCATGCAATTTTTTTATAATATAATTCAGAGAAAGGAACCTCCCGAATTTATGAAGTAAAATACACAAGTAAAAGCACGCACATCTCTAAAATGTGTGTTGCAAATAGAAAATTTTACCTACAAAACCGATTTTTAAATGGAGAAAATGTGTAGGATAATTGAAATCATTAACGCTATGGAATATTCATGATAGACAAACAATTAGATTATAATAAAAAATTTAAAATATTTTTAAAAACTGTTGATTTGATTTCTTTTAGCGTATTTGTTCCACTAAAATAACATTTTTGACAAATGCTTTCCATTGCTCTCCCAAACAAGCCCTCTCTGTTGCTTTTAATCTTTGAGTACAAATTCATTTCTGTCTACCACCACAAAACATATCCGCCACCCACGGAAATAAACATTCTCTTCTTTCCTCTTCCTCAAAGCTTTCGACCGACATTTCGATCATGCGGGGGACGGCAACCCCATCCCATCGCCTTCGGCAACGACTTATATTTGCATGGCACACTCATCTCTCAACCCATGAAAAGGTTTAACTTGAGAAGTCTCTATGCTTCAATTCCCACACCTTTTTTTGAAGCCATGGCTTGACACACTTAAAAGTCTATGTATTGACAGAGTCCAACAGTTTAAAGAGTGATAGGTGTGCATTGAGGAGACATTCGGCAGAGACTTTTACCCCGCATTATTTTTTTGTACTCCAGTTTTCCCTTTCTTTTTTGTGGAATAATTTTCCCAGAAGGCTGGAGGGAAGTAATTTCGAGTTTTACGGTAGTGAGCTATGGCTGAAGAGATTCCGAAAAGTCAAAGATACTCCTGAAAAGAAGATTTGTCCATGTGTAAAGGAAGAAGTGTTTGGTTTGAAGTCGTGTTTGCTTAAGATCTTATTTTATGGTATAGATGGGGGAAATTTACATTTTATTCAAGAATTGATATGAACATATAACTATTGCATGTAAATCTAAAGGATTTTAAATTTTTGTATAATACATATATATAAATAATTCACAAAAAATGTAAGATACATTTTACTGTTTATTTTATTCTTTGTTTGATAATTTTTATATATATCATAGTAAAGATAGTAATATAGTTAGTTATACATTTTAATGCACTCATTTTATTGTATCAAACATTACATATGGATTTATTTTACACAAATAAATACAATATAAATTAAAATAATAAATCATACATATAATATGCATGATTTTCTCGCAAATACTAATCAATGTGAAATTAGTTGTAATTTAAATAAATAATTAGAAAACTATATTAACTATATATTAAACTATATATTATAGTTAATATATATTTTTATGCATTCATTTTTATCGTATCAAACATTACATATGGATTTATTCATACAAATATATAAACAAACATATTTTAAAAAGAAGGGAAATTTTCGAATTTAATCCAAATGCGAGTAGTTGTGAAACTTGCAACTGAAAACATTTTCGTGTTAATATTACTGACATGAATCTGTCTCTTTGCCTATACTCTGATAATCTGTATAATATCTACTAATTTTGGAATTCACACCGTAAGAAAACAAGTGATGGTGATTTGAGCATTTTAAAACACCAAAAATGTATTTACTTTTTACTTGCTATTTTGCAAAATGAGACAAACAGACGGATTATTTTTTTGTAAGAATATTGTTAACATGTTGTCTTTGAATTTTTTTCATATTTACGAAATTGTAATATCAACATGACATTTTGCTTTCTTATTTTTAAAATTAATATTACTTTTTTTTTTAAAATTTGCGCTTACTTATTCTACACCTGGATAGAATTTATATCATTACTCTGTATAACATGCAAATTTTTTATAGCTGATTTTAGAATAAGTACTGATATGGGTGCACTGATTACTGTACATCAGTACTGATCGCGCGATCATCTGATTCTGAATGATAATACCGATTTTTTTATATAAAATTATTTTCATTGAGTTAGTTATTATGGAAATTTTTATAAAATAAAATTATACTGTTTAATTGATAAATGCAGTCAAGTGTAATAAGAGCAATTGTTGTTTAAGGGTAATTAATGAATTAATTGAAATACACAAGTTCAATTCTATTTTCTACCAGTTCAATTCTATTTGCTATGCCATAATTCAATAAAACTGTCAGATTATTTTGATGTATTTTTGAATTTTTTTATATCATACTTAAAAAGTTAAAAAATATTTAGTATTACGTATGATTAAAAATTATACGTAGTGTCTTTTAACAGATTTTTGTTTCGTATACCGGAAAAGTCATATACTTTGTCATATACTTTTACACAAATATGCATTGACAAGAGATTAACTAAAATCAATATGTTCAGTACTGGCAAATAAAAATAAATATGAGCTCTAAATCGATAAGTAACTGATGTATCCTTTATTCAGCGATAATTCAAAAGTTTTAGGAAATGCTGAATGAAGAAATTCAACAAAGCAGTCTTATACAATTGTGATGTTCAAAAGATCTATTACTGTGAGTGTAAAAATAATTGAAGTCTCTGTTCTATTCCTTTTAAAAACTCGAACTGCCGATTTTTTTTCAAAATTTTCTCAATTGGCAAAAAGTACTCGAAGATCAAAGGAGTAACTTTGAGAGATACTGAAAAGGAGGTTCCTACAGGGAGTTTATTTTTGTTTTTTTCCTGCATTTTAAGAAGGTGATGTCTGTAAAGTTTGTTTTTAGATCCATTTTCCTTTTAAATTTCTTTGATTAACTGCTTTTAGATTTAAACTGTAATTATCAAACAAGTGTGGATATTAAATACTTGTATTAAATTAAAAAATTTTAATGCATACTGGTGTCCAAAATTTAAAAGAATTTTTATTTTTGATGAGAAATCGCCAGAATTATAGGGCAGATTGTGAAGAAATTGGAAAGCGATTTCTATTATAAAAAATAGCCCCACTATAGAAAAAATACTTACGCCTGATAGTATATAGGATTCATCAGTGCCGGGACATTAAAATATGTATATAAATCTTCTTCAATGGTGCGACATCACCATGGTGGGCGAAGACCGCCTGTCTGGCATATATACTATATATAAATAAATGTTAATTTTTATATTTATATATAATTGTGGCATGGATGCATATAGTGGTCCGGAATTCCCCTTAAACTAAGGTCTCGGTCTAATCTGACTGTCTAGCTTACTACATTGGCTTTTAAGTGGCTGAACCCCAACCCCGTATAAAGAAAACATATTATGTGTTGTGATGCCAGTAGACAGACGGATTAGGCCAACCATGTGGTGTCGCGCCATTTAAAAAAGATTTATATACATACTTTAAGCTTCTGGAACTGATGAATCCCTACATACTGTCATGCTTATATATTATGCCTGTAGTGGGGCCATTTCTTATAGTATACAAAATAGGCATTCTAGGCATAATTTCTTCACTATCTGTCCTACCGCAAGCAATCTTAAATGCAAGAAGATAACATTCCTATTACAGTTTTTGTTTATATATATATATATATTACTTATTATATTTATGAAAAATTCTTATTATATTTATATAATAAAATTATAATAATAATATAATATTATATATAATAATTATATTATATTTATATATTTATCTTCTTTTAATTCTTTTATTATTTATGAAATATTCTTATTATATTATATATAAAAAATCTTATTATATTTATGTTTTGAAAAAAAGTCTCGAGGACTGTTTTTGACAAGCGGAAGCAGGTGGTGACATTCTTTAAAATGTATGTCACATGGCCTGTCACAGCAACATGTTTCAGAAAGAATTTCTTTATCGGTGGAAACCTATCGATAGGAAAACCGAAGAAAACATTTTTAATTGAATTTTGCATTTTTGATTGGATTTCTTCTTTATACATATCTTATATAGACATATTTTGTAAATTGTTGATAATTAAAGGTTAAATATGGTGTAACATTTCATCTAAAATTTTTTTTCTTACGAAATAAAATTAATTGAAATATTTAAACTATTTTCAAAAAATGTATCTATATTTAATTTCTATTGAATAAAATTCAATTCATTAATTATCTATGATGTTTTTAGTTTTTCAATTTTTTTGGAAAATATCTTTAGCTGTTTTTATAACCAACTATCACGGCTCTAGCCAGTTGGCCATTAGACCATTAGACCGCAATAAACTTGGAGATTTCATGATCATGATGCTATCTTCTATTTCTGTAGTGCTATCTGAACAAAAACATTCGTTATAATAATTTATAGGAAAGTTGTTGTATATATACACATACATATGACCGCTAGAATCATTAATCTAGATTTTACGAAAAAAAGTAGAATTTCAAATAAAAAAAAATTTCATATTAAATGTTTAGAGTATTTGAATTTTAACTGAAATTTGTAATGCATATTTATACTAGGTGTATGCACAAAGATGCAGTGAAAAATAATAACATATTACATTTAAATAATTTTGGTATTTTTCGAAAGCAATTAATTCTCGGAATTACTTTATTAGTTCTAGTTGTTTTGCTTCTTATGAAACAAACTGAAATCTAACTTAAAAATAAATGATGATTAAGAAGGTAGTTTTATTCTGCACTTTATAATAAAATGATTTCTTAATATTTTTGATAAAATTTTCATTTTTTCCTTTGACAATCCTCATTAGTTTTATAAAATGAAAATAATGGAAATTAGGATGAAATATAACTTATAAAATATAAAACATCATTAATCACTCAATTAGAGTGCTATTTTTCTTCTATATTAGAACTTCGAACAAATTACTTCCAATTTTCACACAAAAAATCGTTATTGTACTGTTGCCAAAGGCTCGTAACATTATTTTATGTTTCTAAATTGAATTGGCTCGATGCAGTAATTTTCCAAAACATATTTAAAAAAATAACTTAATTTTCAAAGAAACGAATTGTACTTTCAGTTGAAGAAGATGAATGTAAGTGAATTAAAGGAAAGATATTTCTTTTATGAGATAATTAATATCCTTGCCATCTCTACTGCATGTCTTCAATAATGGAGTAGCCGCAGTGTGTAATTAAATTAATACATTCTTCCATGTAGTCCCTTAAAACAAAGGTGAAATAGAAATTATTCAAGAATTCCTCTTTTGGCTGGTGTCCAATTTAAACACATTACACATCTACAGATAGACATACATTATGCAAAGTAAAAAAGAAAAAAATCTAACAAGGGGCTTGGAGAATAAAAGAAGACAAATAAGTATTGATGGTAGTTTTAATTTCTCTCTCACTTTTCCTGAATTTAATTATCATTTTGATAAATGCAGAACTGCAGAGCTTCGTTAGTCCCTCTCACAACTTTATCCCTTGTTAGAGATTTTAGGGAATATCACTAATTATGAGAGACTAGGGATTTGCTTGAGAGAAAAAAGGTTTATAATAAAGATCTTTCCCAGGGCTTTTCCGTGGCTGTGAGCCAATGAAATCATAGTTAACTGAAAAAGTGATGGGATTTATAAATGAAAAACAAAAGTAGTTTCCTTAGGAAAAAGTATCTTAAAACCACTTCCTGAAAAAGAATAAGAGAGGAAAAAAAAAATGTTTGGATAAAATATCAAAAAAATTCACAAAAAGTGCTTCATGCTAGATTTCATGCTTATATGAGTTACAAATTAAAAGACAAAAATGCTTATCTTTTTTCTCTGAAGATCATATCCGGAGATACTGCATTACAAATTAAAATCTCAATATTTGATACTTTCCGGTTTGTTTTTCTATTTTTTAAATTTTTACTTTTATTGATGAAAGAATAAAAAAATCTAAAATAAGTAAACATCTTTTGAATTAAATTAGAAGATATGAATGTTAATTATTTAAAACTTTTGCTAAAAATAGAAAGAAAGAAATATTTAATTAATAATTGAAAAAATAGTTTGTTTTTAAAAGACGAAAAATAAATATTAATTAACTAACATATTGAAATGAAGTTGTTTGCATTCAAATTTTTTTTTTTTTTATTTCTAATTTAATATTTTTATTACAAGATAAAATATTTATTATGGTATATGGCCCAATCCTATCCAAATCATAAAAACAAATTCGCGTATGATTACTTTTTACTTATTACACACGTAAATCAACATTAAAAAGATTAAAAGATTTTTAAAAATTTGGAAATAAAATTGTTACCAAATTGTTTATTTGTTTATTTAAGAACACAATTTCTGTTGTTTAATTATTTAGTACAAATTTCAGTAGAAGGACACGAATATGTTTCTTAGATACATTTAAGAAAAGTGTATTTGTTATAAATTTTGAATATAGCACTAATCAAATCGTGTGTTTTATTTTTTGCTCGCTCACGTAATATACGTAGAATAGTCTTTAATATCATCGAACTTATTAAGATAACTTCATAATACAAAAAGTCATACATATATATATGTAAATGGAAGTGATTCGTTTTCGATACAAAAGTGCGTAATGCTATACGTTAAAATTTTTGTGGCACCAATGGAATTACCATGATGAGAGAAGTAGTATATAAGATGGGATATTAATATATTCCTAAGCAAAACATTTAACTAATCTGGACATATGAGACTAATAAAATTAAAATTATGAATTTCGTCGACCTCAAAAGTTTAAGTTTTTAATAATAAAATATTTGTAATAATGGAATTACAGAAAAACCTCCAATTCTTTCGAACCATTTTAATAGATTAAAGTTACTCAAGTTTAGCTTATTTTTATAATTCACCCCTGCATTGACTTTACTTCTACTTACTTTTCGTACAAAAAAAAAAAAAAATATATATATAGCCAAATCTTGAATTTTTTGAATACTTGAATCTTGAAAAAAAAAAAAAAAAAATTGTTTTCTTTTTTTTTGTAATGGCCAATCTCAAATTTACTTTTAAACTTCTTCCAAGAACAAATAAAAAGTAATTCGAAGACAAAACGAGAATTTCTTCAAAGCAAATTGGGATTTATCTTTTCCTGAGTAAGATATCAGGGTTTCTTTCCTTTTCTTTCTGTTTTTTTCACTTTTTATTTTTCCGTTGTTACGAGAATGAAGCCAGTTCATTCGACGAATCTCTTATTAAATGAAAGTGTTTCGGTTAGAAAACGTTTTCGCTGGAAAAACAAGGCAATCTCATTTTCGGAATTACTTCCTTTTATTTTAGCACGCATGCCATGATGAAGTTGTGCGTTTGTTTTCATATAAATGACACAAGTTTTAACATTAAAAATTCAGTGTGGCTGATGTTTGTTGTCTCTAGTTTTATATTCGGGGAGGAAAAATTCCTGTTTAGGGATCGTTAAATTTTACATTGGACGACGTGTGCTTTCTTTTGTCTGCTGTCTGCGAAACAAAAGCGATTTGAAATTCTTAAGCACGATAATAAAATGGATATGCATATAATAAATTTTAAATTTTATTTGCTTAACAAATTGGATACATTGAACTATATGATTTGAATAAAATTTTGTTAATGGCTTTTTCTGGCAATAGATTTACTCAAAATTGTACTACATTAAAATATTTTCTATTTTTTATGATTTATTTATTTTTTAACTCAATAAGCTTTCTACTAACTGCTGGCAAATTTGACAGCTTAATTACCTGTAGACCTATTAATTTTTTTAAACTTAAAAAGAACAATTTGTTATATGGTTTTTAATATTTAACTGTTATCTCATTTTATATTTTTTGTCCAATGATTCCTTAATCATTATTTAAAAGTGCTGAAATTTATCAATCCGAATTGTTATTAATGGATATCATTAATGTTCAATTGAAATATACTAGTTTAATTAAAACGAATCTTAACAAATTATTTTGCTTTTTAATAATTTTTTTTTTTATTTTCTAAGCCTGTCTGATTGACTTCATAATAAACTGCACAGTATGATCACTAATTTCAAAAAAGTAAAAAATATCAAATTCATATTTATTAGAGTTAAATATTGCATTAAAAGCACACGTTGATTAAAATTACAAATTATTATCTATCAGGGGCAATAAAAAAAACGCCCGTTTGTGGGCGTGGTTGCAATGTATATCCAGATTAGCGCGTGCTGGTATATAAGCATGAACAATGAGGCGCGTAATTATTGTGTATTATTTCTGAAGTATAGGTGAAAAATGCAGAAACGTTAAAAATGGCGGCGTTAGTACTGAATGTGCCCAAACAGGACCAACACGCTGTTATTCATTTTTTTTTTTTTTTTGCTGCCAATGTACAAAGACCGGTTGACATTCACTGGTGAATGAAGAATGTGTCTGGAGAAGCTTATCTGTCAAAAACCAGCGTGGTGGGATAGTGATCAATGTTCAATATTGAAGGCAACAATTTACTTCAACATATTTTTGTAGGTAATGAAAACTGGTCTCGTCATTGGGAACTTGAGACGAAAAAGCGTCGATCATGCAGTGATATTATCCTTCGTCCGATCAAGGACACGAGGTAAGCGATTAAGGAAACGAAAACTGGTCAAGGACACGAGATAAGTGATTAAAAACGAAAACTGGTCAAAGGACACGAGGTAAGTGATTAAAGAAGGAAAACAGATCAAGAACATGAGAAGGTGATAACGGAAACGAACACAGGTCAAAAGGATAGGATAAAGTGAAGGAAACGAAAATAGATCAAGGTCACGAAAAAAGGATGAAGGACACGTGAAAAGTCAAAAGATAAGTAGAAAGTAATCAAGGACACGAGAAAACACAATGACACTATAAAAATTAACAAAAGAAATTAATAACCCCTTTCCTTAAACATTATTGTATGAGTAAAAATAAATCAATAAGAAACAAAATTCCAGGAATACGTCTAGGAAGCTAAGGGTCCAGTCTCCCCATAACAATACCAATAATTTTATGGGTAAAAAACAACTTTCTGATATATCGGTGAATTATCCAATATAAAGAAACAGTAAAGACTTAACGAAAATCAGCAATGACTTTGTTACAGTTATAGCAAATTTCTCAATCAGGAAATATTTTATTCTATTGCTAGTCAGTTAGGCCAGTATACGATAGATTTTGGTTTATTTACACCACCACAACAAACGAAGGGGAAAATAAATTTGATTCGTACAAAATAAATCAGGTTTAGAAAGATTTCATTTAATCTGATTGGTCGAATTTGAAACTCGGAGTTCCGAAATGTAGATGACAACATTTACTTAGATCTGAACTCTTATAAAGTTACTTTCAATTCAATTCACATTGAAACGGGATTGCAAATTCTTGGTTAAGCTCCTCCAGGGCAATTCAGGTTACTCAGTGACTGATTTGATTTTTTTCATTCGTAGATGTATTATTGGATTTCCTATCAATTGAAAGTAAAATTAAAGTATAGCAAACTGTTTCATGACTTAAAAATAAAAATAGAAATTACTAAAGCAGTGAAGTTTTAAAATTCAATATCAATATCTTCAATGATATTGTTTTAAACATAAATAGTTTAATTTTGTAGATGCTCATATACAAACATGTAAACTAAATGTATTTATGACTTTAAGGAGTAAAACTTTTAAATATTTTTTTTTTGTCTGTTGAATTGTAGTCTTGAATATTTAACTATAGCATGTAGATATTCCCAGTTCATTTTCTCTCCTGAGCATCAGAGAAAGAGGGTACATTTTTTTCACATTTTCTAATAACTGACTTTTACTTAACTGATTGATCCAACTGTTTATTTTCATGCAATTTTTTTATAATATAATTCAGAGAAAGTAACCTCCCATTTTATGGTGAAACAAACAAACACAACACGTTCATCTCTGAAAATTTGTGTTGAAAATAGAAAATTTTACCCGAAAACCGATTTAAAATGGAGGAACTGTGTAAGATAATTGGAAGTCATTAACACTATTGAATACTTATGACAGACAAATAATTAAAATTTAATCAAATATTTATATTATTTTTAAAAAACTATTGATTTTTTTTTGATTTTTTTCCACTAAAATAACATTGGTGACAAATAGTTTTCATTGCTCTCTCAAATAAGCCTCTTTGATGCTTTTAATCTTTGAGTGCAAATTCACTTCTGTTTATCATCACAAAATACATCCGACACCGACGCGAAATAAATATTCCCTTCTTCCCTCTTCATCATAGGCTTCCACCGACCGTTCAATCATACGTGTAGACGTCGTCTTGGGCAATGATGATTTGTATTTACGCTTAGCACACTCATCTCTCAACCTATGAAAAGGTTCAACTTGAGAAGTCTCTATGCTTCAATTCCCGATACCATTGCCATGGCTCGAGACACTTAAAAGTCCATGTATTGACAGAGTCAACAGTCTGAGGAGTGATAGGTGTGCATTGAGGAGACATTCGGCAGAGACTTTTACCTCGCTTTATGTTTTGTTTGTCCTCCAGTTTACCTTTCCTTTTCGTGGAATAATTTTCCGAGAAGGCAATATGCGAGAAGTAGTTCAGAGTTTTCGGCAGTGAGTCAATGGCAGAAGAGATAGGAACGCCAAAGATACTTCCCAGAAAAGAAGATCTATCCGTGTGTAAAGACAGAAATGTTTGAAGTTGTGTTTGCTTAAGAACTTATTTATGGTATAAATGGGTGGAATTTACATTTTATTCAATAATTGATATGAACGCATAACTGTTGCATGGAAATCTATGGAATTTTTACAGTTGTGTATATATATATATATATATATATATTTACAAATAATTCTTTAAAAATATTAAGATAAGTTAGATATATTTTACTCTATATTTTATGCCTTTGGTTGAAAAGTTTTATATACACAGTAAAGATATTATTCAATATCTTTACTATGGTATATAAATTAAATAAATATTAAAATAAATTTTCAAACGGCTGATAAATTGTACAATAAACAGTATATTTTTTCCTTTTAATACTTATTATATCTTTATTACTTATTATTTGTTTTTTCCTTTTTAATACTGTTTATTTCCGTTTATTAAAATTACAATTAGCATTAGATTTCATTTTTTTTTTTGTTATTTTGAAAGATAATAAACAAAAAATTATTTTTCTTAGTATTGAAAATGAAACACAAATTTTAAAAGTTTTTGCATCTTTAAATCCTTAAAGAGAAAATTTTTCAATATATTTAAGGTGAGTTTTAATAGTTATGTTTTTACATTTTTTTAGGCTTAAAAATCTGGTCTTAAATACTCTGAAAATAATAAATTATTGGGAATAAAAATCAAATATATGATCATATACATGGATTCTTTCAAATGTCAATCAATATAAAATTACTTATAATTTAAATAAATAGCTAGAAATCATAAATAGCAAAATGAAATCCTTTCTACGTCATTATAGAAATCATAAATAGCATAATGAATCATTTTCAAACATTACATATGTATTTATTTAACAAATTTAATAACAAACACTATCTTAAAAAGGAATAATTTATGAAATGTATTCCAAATGTGCAACTGAAACTGTGTTAGTTAATGAATAGAAATGACGTCGTTAGTTAGTGCTAGAATAGTTTTAGTTAATGTTAGAAATAAATCTATCTGTATGGATATGCTCTGATAATCAGTGAATCTATCAAAGGTTTTACTGATTTCCAGAATTTTTCGCCGTAATTAAACAAATAGTGATTTGATATTTTTAAAACACAAAAACTTGAGCAAATATGATGAAAAATCTACTCAGTGCCATTTAACAGTTTTTTTCTTTCGTTCTGTACATAATCAAAAATTTAAAAAAAGAAGCTATTTTGTTAAAGACAGTTTATTTGATTTCTTTTAGCGAGTTTGTTCCCTTAAAATAACATTGGTGACAAATGCTTTAAATTGCTCTTCAGATAAGCCTCTTGGTTGCTTTTAATCTTTGTGTACAAATTCACTTCTGTTCACCACCACAAAAATGCATCCGCCACACAAGAAAATAAGAATTCCCGTCTTCCCCTTTTCCTCAAAGGTTTCCACCGACCGTTAGACGACAACCCCATCCCATCCTCTTTGGCGACGACAGTTTCTATTTGCGCAGCACACTCATCTCTCAACCATTGAAAACGTTTGACTGGAGAAGTCTCTATGCTCCAATTCCCAACAATACCTTTGGCCATGGCTCGAGACACTTAAGAGTCCGTGTATCGACAGTGTCAACAGTCTAAAGTGTGATAGGTGTGCATTGAGGAGACATTCGGCAGAGACTTTTACCCCTCGCCTCGGATTTTTTTTTTTGTGCTGCCGTTTTCCTTTCCTTTTCGTGGAATAATTTTCCGAGAAGGCAATATGCGGGAAGTGGTCCAAGTTTTACGGTAGTGAGCCAATGGTTGAAGAGATTGGAACGCCAGAGATACTTCCCGGAAAAGAAGATCCAGCCATGTGTCCAGGAAGAAGTGTTTGGTTTGAAGTTGTGTTTGCTTAAGATCTTATTCATGGTACAGATGGTGGAATTTACATTTTATTCAAGAATTGATATGAAAGCATAACTGTTGAACTTTTGCATGAGAATCTATGAATTTTTCATACATCTGTGTATAATACTTATATATAAATAATTCCGTAAAAATATAAAGATAAGTTTAGATACATTTTAATTTTTAGTTTTTTTTTTTCTTTGGTTGAAAATGTTTCATATGTCATAGTAAAGATATTATTGAATATCTTACTGTAAACAGTATATTTTTCCTATTAATAAATTATATTTGTATATAAATAATTTGCAAAAATTGTAAAAATAAATTTAGATACATATTACTTTTTATTTTATTCCTTTGGTTGCAAACGTGTCATATATCATAGTAATGATATTATTCAATGGTTTTACAATAATATATAAAATTAAATAAATACAAAAATAAATAATTTATTATATAAACATTAAAAAACGTTTTTAAATGATATATAAATCTTCCAATAAACAGTAAACCTTTTTCCTTTTAATATTTATATTTCCGATTTTAAACGTTTTATTAACATTTCAGTTGTATTTGATGTAATTCTTTAGTAGTTTGTAAGATAAGAAACAAAAATTAATTTCTTTGTAGTAAAAAAATAAAACACATTTTTTAAAAAGTTTATGCACCTTCAAATCATTTTAGAAAACTATTATATTTAAGATGAGTTTTAATAATTATGTTTTTTGCAGTTTTCAAGCTTAAAATATTGTCTTAAATATTTTGAAAATAATAAATTGTTTAGAATAAAATCAAATATATGATCGTATGCAAGAGTTTTTTTAAAAGCCAATCAATGTAAAATTAATTATAATTTAATAAATAACTAGAAAACATAAATAGCATATTGCATTAATTTCTATTTTATCAAACATTACATATGTATTTATTTAACAAATATAATTACAAACACTATCTTAAAAGAAGGAATAATTTATCAAATTTATTCCAAACGCGAGTAGTTGTCAAACGTGCAACTGAAACTGTGTTAGTTAATGGATGAAAAATTGTGTTAGTTAATTCTAGAATTGTGATAGTTAATGTTAGAAATGAATCTATCTGTGTACCTAAGCTCTGACAGTCAGTGAATCTATATGATTTCTACTGCTTTCCATAATTCTCGCAGTAATAGAACAAGTAATTGTGATTTTATATTTTAAAACACAAAAACTTTATTTACGTTACTTCGGAAAAATATAATGAAAAATCCACTCAGTGTCATTTAACACTTTTTTTTATTTGGCGTGTACAGGTCAAAAAAATTTAATTAAATTATTTTTTAAAAATATTGTTGATTTGATTTCTTTTAGTGCGTTTGCTCCACTAAAACAACATTGATGACAAATACTTTCCATTTCTCTCTTAAATAAGCCTCTTGGTTGCTTTTTAATCTTTGAGTACAAATTCACTTCTGTTTACCACCACAAAAATACTTCCGCCACCCACGGGAAATAAACATTCCCTTCTTCCCTCTTCCTCAAAGGTTTTCACCGACCGTTAGATCATGCGCGGGAGACGACAACCCCATCCCATCCTCTTTGGCGATGACAGTTTATGTTTGCATAGCACACTCATCTCTCGACCAATGAAAAGATTCAACTTGAGAAGTCTATGCTTTAATTCCCGATCCCATTGGCCATAGCTCGAGACACTTAGAAGTCTATGTATTGACCGAGTCAACGGTATAAAGAGTGATAGGTGTGCAGTGAGCAGACATTCGGCTGAGACTTTTACCTTGGTTTATATTTTTATGCTCCAGTTTTCCTTTCCTTTTCGTGGAATAATTTTCCGAGAAGGCAATATGAGGGAAGTAGTTCCGAGTTTTACGCCAGCGAGCCAATGGTTGAAGAGATTGGAACGCCAAAGATACTTCCCGGAAAAGAACATCTGTCCATGTGTAAAGGAAGAAGTGTTTGATTTGGAGTGTTGTTGGTACAGATGGGGGAATTTACATTTTATTCAAGAATTGATATGAACGCATATATATTGCATTGAAATCAAAAAGGATTTTACATTTGCGTATAATACATATATATATAAATAATTCACAAAAATGCATATATACTTTTTACTTTTTGTTTTATTCCTTTGGTTGGAAAAGTTTTATATATTGTAATAAAGATATTATTCAATATTTACAATAAACATTACACTTGTTTTCTATTAAAACTACACTTGTTTTCTATTATTTCTGAATTTAAACATTTTATTAAAATTTCAGTTATTAATAGATTTTATTTCTTAGTAGTTTTAAAGGTGATATGCGAAAATGATTTTTGTATTAAAGAAAAAACAAAATTTTTAAAAATTTATGGATCTTCAAATCATTTTAGAAAATTATTTTATATATATTTTAGGTGAGTTTTAATTGATATGTCTCTGACATTTTTCACTTTTAAAATCTTGTTTTGAATATTTTGAAAATAATAAATTATTATCAATAAAATCACATATACGATTATATGGAGTTCTTGCAAAACCTAAACAATGTAAAATCAATTGTAATTTAAGTTAAGTAGTTAGAAAATATTTTTTATCTCACTTGGTAGAGTAAAATTATACTTTTGAATTGTTAGAAGCATCCGTGGCCTAACGCCGAGTGACAAGTGTTCTGGTGCTGGGTGTCACATATTCGAGTCCCGGTGGGGCCATGTATGTTTGTGGTAGTTTGGAATCCACTTTAAACCGTAAGTCCCAGACCAATATAAATATCACTACTGCATCACACCACATCATTAGGCCTAGATCTGAGTTGCCCTATACAGTTTGGGCAAAGATGTGACTGAGGATGACTTTCATATGGAGAGCGCCAGGTACCCGTTACCACCAAGAGAACACCATTGAACGACACCGTTACGTTGGTGCAGGTCGGCTCGTTTGGGGAGGAATTATTCTTGGTTCCAGAACTGACCTGCATGCTCAGAGGGTAACGATGACAGGCCACATCTATCGGTATGTCATTCTGGAACAACATGTACGTTTGTTTCGGGACGCCATGGGTGCTGAATTTCTGTTTATGGATGACAACGCCCGTTCTCACAGTGCAAACATTGTAGACGAATGCCTTCAATTGGAGGATATCACCCGTATGGATTGGCCAGCATACTCACCGGACTTGAATAAAATAGAGCATGTGTGGGATATGCTTGGTCGACGAATTGCATCCCGTCAACCCCTCCCACCTGTCAACCGGAACTTCGGAGGGCATTGCTTGATGAGTGGTGTAATATTCCCCAATATCAGATTGATAATTTGATACTCAGCATGCCTAGGCGTTGTAAGGCCTGTATTGCATCGTCCGGGAGATACACTCCATATTATACTCCATATAGACTTTACAAATAAGTCAAATTTGTTTTGCTTCTGTCTCTTTCTTTGCCTGAACTTCATTATCCTTAATTTATGGACATGAGTGTAGATCCTTCAGGTAGAGTTTGAATTCATCTTTAAAAATGAATGTAGACGACTACATCATTATATCATATATCAATCTTTCGCAAAATTGAACTGGAACGACTGAACTGGTTAATAGGTAGGTAAAACTCTATACAAAATGTGTTTTAAAAAATTTTAAATCATTATCAATAATTGGTAAATTGGACCTCATGGAGTGATTAGTGATCTAGGGTATATTGATATTGTTCCAGTCGGGCGTTGCCATGGATGTTTGTAGTGATTAGGAATCCACTTATATTGCGGTCTAAAAATGACCATAGATGGTTGAGCTGTCAATTCTACCCTATAAAAGGATTCCACCCCCTGTTTCGAAATCTGCCAGTAGGTAGACGGCCTTGGTCCACCTTGGGGCTGTAATGCCACTGATGACGATGATGACACAATACAGACAAATTTGATAAGATAGCAATTATTATTTAATATCTTGTTAATTAGGGAATTAATCAAGATATACAACTTCCATTCTATTTGCATAATGCTACAGCTTAATCCCCTATCAGATTATTTTCCTGTAGTTTTTTGACGTTTTTTTTTTTTTTTTATATATCATACGTAAAATTGACAAATATCCAGCATAAGGTACGAAAAAAAAAAATTATACTCAATGTCATTTAACAGAGATTTTTTTGTCGTATAGAAGATGCAAACCAACATTAACAGAGATTAACAAAAATCAATATGCTCAGTACTGATAAAGAAAAATAAATATGGACTATAAATCGATAAGTGACTGATGTGTACACTTTTCAGTGATAATTCAAAAATATTGCAGGAAGTACTGAATAAAAAACTTTCCACGAAGCAGTCTTATGCGATTGTGATGTTCAAAAGATCTATTACTGTGAGTGTAAAAGTAATTGAAATCTCTGTTCTGTTCCTCTTAAAAAACTCAAACTGCCGATTTTTTTCTGTTTCAAAATCTTCTGAATTGGCAAAAGTACTCCGAAGATCAAAGAAGTAACTTTGAGAGAAACTAAAAAAGGAGGTTCTTACAGAAGTTTAGTTTTTGTTTTCTTTTTGAATTTTAAGAGGGTGATGTTTATAAGATTTTTTACATGCATTTTTTTTTTTAAATTTCTTTGATTAACTACTTTTAGATGTATACTCAAATTCTCCAATCATATGAGGATATTAAATACTTGTGTTTAACTTTAAAAAAAAACTTTTTAAATTAGGTAGATATATATTATAAAAAACCGCCCTGGTACAGGTATAATTTATATACGTGATATTATGTAGAATTCCTAAGTAAAATTGCTTATATTAGCTTAAATATGGATATAAATTTTGAAATATGTATATAAATCTTCTTTTTTTTCAATGGCCCAACAGCTCCATGATAGGTCAAGGCAGTCTGCCTACTGGCAGATTCCGAAACAGGAGATGATGAGATGATTTATATGAAGTAGGATTTTCAGCCTTACTGCGAACGCTCTACAGTCGTATTAGACCGGGACGTACGGTTAAAAGTGGATTAAACTACTACAAATGCCCATGGAAACACACAACACACACACACACATATATATATATATATATATATATATATATATATATATATATATATATATATAAATATATATAAATAATGTGTGAGGTTGTTGTTGTTGTGTCTAATTCTCAGTGATTGACGGACATCCCGTGAGTAATCTATTCATGGATGGAAGTAAAGTGGGCAGGTTCTGTTGTGTTGAATCACACAAGAAATTTGACTTGATTCCGTAACGCTCTACTATCATATGAGATTGGAAGCTACTGTTTAAAGTGGATTCCGAATCACTAAAAACATCAATGGCATCACGAAACGGTGTCGAACCGAAACCTGTGGCTCTAAGCGCCAGGGCGTGAGACACTCGATCAGTCAAGGCCATATATATAAATATAATAATAATAATAATAATAATATATATATATATATATATATATTATTCATATATATCTTCTCTTCTTGCGATTATACTAGTATACAGCTATAAAATTGTGAATTTCTTCTAATACTCAAATTTACTAATTGTACTAATACTCAAGTACTCTTTTAATACTCTTTTTCTAAGTACCTGTGGCGTTTTTAGGTTTCTAGGTGATTTTGCGAGGTACAGACAGAGCTTTACAGATGTGGCTGGCCAATCCATCAAGAAATGTTCTTTTTGCCAAAATATAGGGCAACCAACCTGTCCTATGTGGATGAGAGTTGTCTTCTGTTGTACAAATTATTTTTTTTTTTTTATTTTTTAACTTCAGATATTTAGTGCATTATATAAGATAAAGTATCCAACAATAAAATTTTATCTAGTAATTTAACAAATAAGAAAAAAATATCGAACAAAGGAAAACATAATAAATAAACTTTGGGTAAAAAAGAGAGATGATTTATCGAATCGTTGCGTATGACACGTTCTATCTATCAACACACAACTCCATGAAGGAAGCACACAATAAAACTATCATCAGTCGATAGAAAAGTGGTCTTTTTATCTTTTGTCACCGCTCTTTTAAAACAAAGGCTTCAGAAATGAAAACATCGAGGAAAGACAGAAAAAAATTCTCGAGAACTGTTTTTTGACAAGCGGAGAGCAGGTGGTGACATTCTTTAAAATGTATGTCACATCGCCTGTCACAGCAACATGTTTCAGAAAAGATTTCTTTATCGGGGGAAACCTATCGATGGGAGAATTGAAGAAAAACATTTTAATTAAATTTTCCGCTATTTTTTTTTTAGATTTTATTTCTTTTATAGACATATTTTGCACATTATTAATAATTAAATGTTAAGTATAGTGTAGCATTTTCTGTAAAATATTTTATTTATTATATAAACATAATTGAAGTATTTAAACTATTGAAAAATTTATTTATATTTAATAGTTATTAAATAAAATATTATGACCAATGGCCACAGCGCTAGCCATTTGGCCATCAGATAGCAAGAAGTTTTGGAGACTTCATGACCATGATGGTAACTTCTATTCGTGTAGTGTTAGAGGAACAAAAACATTTTCTATAATTACTTATTGGAAAGTTCTATATATATTTATATAAATCGCCTCTAGAATATTTAATCTAGATTTCACGAAAATAATTACTTCATTGTCAAGAATTAGAATTTCAAATAAAAAAAATTTGCATTTATATTTGTATTTTAACTAAAATTTGTAATACATATTTATCCTAGCTTTATGTACGAAGATGTAGCGAAAATAATAACGGAATTACTTTTTAGTTCTAGTTGTTTTGCATCTTATGAAACAAACTAAAACCTAACAAAAGATAAATAATAGTTAAGAGGTAGGTTTATTCTGCCTTCATAATAAAATGGTTGTCTAACATTTTTATAAAATTTTCATTTTTTTTTTTCCTTTGACAATCCCCTATTAATTTTATAAAATGAAAATAATGGAAATTAGGAATGAAATATAACTTATAAAATGTAAAACATCATTAATCACTCCAATTAGAGTGCTATTTTTCATTTATATTAGAATTTCATGCAAATTACTTCCAATTTTCAGACAAAAAAAAAAAAAATCGTTATTGTACTGTTGCCAAAGGCTCGTAACTTTATTTTATGTTTCTAAATTAAATTGGCTGGTTGAAGTAATTTTTCAAAATATATTTAAAATAACAAAATAACTGAATTTTCCAAGAAACGAATTGTACTTTGAGGTGAAGAAGAAGAATTTAAGTGAATTAAAGGAAATATATTTCTTTTATGAGCTAATTAACATCATTTCTATCTCTACACCATGTCTTCACTAATGGAGTAGCCGCAGTGTGTGATTAAATTAATACACTCTTCCATGTAGTACGTTAAAGAAAAGGAAAAATAGAAATGATTCAAGAATTCCTCTATTGGCTCGTGTCCAATTTAAAGGAAAGAAACAGAAAGACATACATTATGCAAAGTAAAAAAAAAAGCTAACAAGGGGCTTGGAGAATAAGAAGACAAATAATTATTGATGCTAGTTTTAATTCTCACTCACTTTTTCCTGAATTTAATTATCACCTGAATTTAATTATTATGCAGAGCTTCGTTAGTCCCTTCCTCTAACAACTTTTCCCTTGTTAGAGATTTTAGGGAATATCACTAATTATGAGAAACTAGAGATTTAGCAAGGAAAAAGGGTTTATAATAAATTGCTTTACCCGTCTTTTCCGTGACTATGTGCCAATGAAATCATAGTTAACTGAAAAAGTGATGGAATTTTTAAATGAAAAAAATAACGTTTCCTTGGAAAAAAAATATCTTAAAAACTACTTCCTGAAAAAAAAAAGAATAAAACGGCAAAAAATTGTTTGAATAAAGTAGTAAAAAAAAACTGCTACAAGCTAAATTTCATGCATATACCAGTTATAAATTAAAAGACAAATGTTTATCTTATTTACAAATTTTTTTTCTACTTACTTTTTTTCATTTTTTGATTCAAAAGAATGTAAAAAATCTCCTAAAAATAATTAAACATCTTTTGAATTGAATTAGAGAAATGAAGGTTAATTATTTATATCATTTGTCAAAAATAATATTAAACATTGAATTATTAACTAAAATATTATAATTTGTGTGAAAAATAAAAAAAAGAACAAATATTAATCAACTAACATATTGAATTACAATTTTGATGGCCGAGATTTTGTTTTTGGCACTCGGTACCACAGGTATCGGGTTCAAATCCCGGCGTTTGGGTGTTTGTAGTGGTTCGGAATCCACTTTAAACATTTTTATTCACGGTCCTTATCAGATGTAGAGCGTTAAAGGGTATACTCCGCGTCCGTGGCTTACGATCAAAAAAAAATCGTATAATCTCCTTTAATGCTAAATAGTAACCTTGTGCATCTCTTGCCTTAAGGCATCCAAATTAAGCTGGAAGATTTGCCAGCTGCATTAGAAATCAAAAATTGTGTAAAAAAATCATGAAATTGCATTCAAGATTTAATTTTTTGTTTCTAATTTAATATTTAAATTAAAAGATAAATGTTTTTATCGTGGGAAATATTTAATTATTTTAATTCAGATAATTCAAATAGTTTCAGCAATAGATATTACTAAATGGTATAATAATACCACATCTTGAAAAAAATTCGTCGAGAAATATTTTGATAATTTGCATCAGTAAATCAAAATTAAAATAAATTATTTTGTTTTTCGAAATTAAAAGAGAAAACGTTTGTTTAATTATTTAATACAAATTTCAGTGGCACTGAAGGATATACATATGTTTATTTCAAAGACATTTAAGGAAAAGCATAGTTTTCTAAATTCTGAATTTATTACTAGTCAAATCGTTACATTTAAATTATAAAATAGAAAAATTGAATTCGTGAAAAATTAAAATAATGAATTTTTCGACTGTTTTTAATAATGAAATATTTTAATAATGGAATTCCAGAAAAAAACCTCGAATTCTTTCAAAACTATTTTGACAAAAGATTACACAGGTTTAGCTTATTTTTATAATTCACTGCACTGACTTTACTTCCTTTCCTTACATTCCAAAAAAAATTCTATGGCCAAATCTTGAATTTTTTAATACTTGAAGCCCTTTTCCCAAAAGAAAGAACCGAATCCCACAAAATCGTTTTCTTTTTTGTTTAATAGACGAATCTCAAATTCACTTTGAATTTCTTCCAGAACAAATAAAGTAATTCGATGACAAAACGAAAATTTTTCGAAGCAAATTGGGATTTATCTTTTCCTGAGAAAGATATGAGGGTTTATTTCTTTTCTTTTTTTTTTTTATTTTTCCGTCATTACGAGAATGGAGCTAGTTCATTCGGAGGAATTGTTGCCTTGGCAGCATCTCTTATTAAATGAAAGTGTTTTGGTGAGAAAAGGTTTTCGCAGGAAACAAGGCAATCTCATTTCGAAATTACTTCTTCTTTTGATTTTAACACGAATGCCACGGTGAAGTTGAACGTTTATTTTCATATATCTTGACAACATTAAAAATTTATTGTAGTTGATGTTTGTTGTCTCTAGTTTCATATTCGTGGAAGAAAAAAAAAAAGTCCTGTTTATTGGACGATATTTACATTGCTTTCATTTTGTCTGCTGTCTTCGAAACAAAAGCAATTTCAAAATTCTTAAACACGATAATAAAATGGCTATGCATATGATAAATTTAAAATTTCATTTATTTAACAAATTGGAATACATTAAAGGGCTTGTTTTCATCTTATTTAAATTAAAATTTTGTTCCCAACTTTCTAGCAAGAACAAACAGGAATAAATTAATAACATTTAAATATTTTTATTTTATTTGCGCTTGATTTATTTTTTTTTAACTCATACTGAATAGCCTGTCTACTCACTGCGTCCAAATTTCGGAGCTTAGTTATTTATAGACCTATTATATAAAAAAAATTGTTTTAGTTTTTAAAGTAAAATTTTTACATGGTTTTTAGTATTGAAGTGCTAATTCACACTCTAATTTTTAGTAATACACTATTTAAAAATATTGAAAATAAATTCGAGTTATTATTAACGAGTACCATTAATATTCAGGTGAACGTTCCAACGTGCAAAGAAGGCGAAACGTGATAATGCCTGTCCCCATATCTCAGATAATACAGAAGAACTCACTAAAAATATGTGAACACTGAACACTCACCCTACAGTCCAGATCTCTCTCTTTCTCCGTGTGATTTTCACGGTTTCCGGTTCCATAAAAAGGCTTTGATACAATTGATGGAAAGTAAGAAACACAAATTGATCAAGGACACGATAAAAGTGATTAAAGAATCAAAAGAGTGATTAAAGATACAAGAAACGATTAAGTAAACGAAAATAGACAAAGGACACGAGAAAATGATTAAGGAAACGAAAAACACATCGGGGACAGAAGAAAGTGATTAAAGAAACGAAAACAGATCAAGGAGTCGGGAAAGAGATTAAAGAAACGAAAAGTGTGTCTCGATCACGTGTCCATTTCTCGTGTCCAGATCAAGAGAAATGTGATCAAGGACACGAGAAAAGGGATCAGGGGCACGAGAAAATGTGATCAGGGGCACGAGAAAAATGATCAAGGAAATGAAAAACCCATTTCCTTAAAACAATACACATAATATTATCAGTAAAAGTAAACCAATAAGAAACAAAAATCCAGAAAGTTGTAAGGAAAAAAAAAAGGGCTTAATCTCTCCACAACAGTACCACTAATTTTATGGGTAAAAAACCTAATTCCTGATATACCGCTGAGTTATCCGACATAAAAAAAACAGTAAATACTGAACGAAAAAATGCAGAGACTTCGTTACAGTTTTAACAAAATTCTAAATCCGGAAAACTTTTATTCTATTGCTAGTCTGTTAGGCCAGTGTACAATTGATTTCGGTTTATTTTCACCACCACAGCAAACGAAGAGGAAAATAAATTTGATTCGGAGAAAATAAATCAGATTTAGAAAGATTTCATTTATTCTGATTGGTCGAATTTGAAACTCGGCGTTCCGAAATGTAGATGACAACATTTACTTAGACATGGACTTTTATAAAGTTACTCTCAATTCAATTCACATTGAAACGGGATTGCAAATTCTTGGTTAAGCTCCTCCAGGGCAATTCAGGTTACTCAGTGACTGATTTAATTTCTTACATTCGAAGATGTATTATTGATTTCCTATGAATTGAAAATAAAATTAAAGTATAGCAGTTTTATGACTTAAAATAAGAAATATAAATTACTAAAGCAATGAAGTTTAAAATTCTATATCAATATCAGCAATGACAGTATTTTAAACATGAAAATCTTAATTATGTAGAGGCATATATGCATGTAAACTAACATGTAAACTAAATGTACTTATGACTTTAGGGTGTAAAACTTTTAAAATATTTTTTATTCGTCTGTTAAATTATATTTTTGAATTATAAAAATATTTGTTTTCAGAAAAAAAAAATGAGAAAATAATGCCTGTAGCGATAGTCAAAATCATTGCTGTAATGCATTATTTGTACATCATATTAGATTTAATACGTAATTTTCGTTGTTTTGCTTTTGTTTTTACCTAATTCTATACTGAAATTACATTACTCAGGGATTTGCAGAATTACAAAACAAATTGTTTAATATTCCCAAAAATTAAATTGTGATATTTCGTTTTTGGAGTTTCATCCTTATGTCCAGGATCACATACAATTTATAGCAAAAGTAAAATAATCAATCAAACAAATCCAACGAATCAAACGAAGGAAATTTAATTAATGTATTTTCAGTATCTAATGTAACTTAAATCTACTATGCTAAAAACGATAATTTTAATGATTGGTATCGTCGAAAGCTGCTTTAGTGCATTTTTTAGGAGAGTGAATTCGGGTTCTGAGAGGTGAAAAAAGAAAATTTGAAATAACCATCTCATTTATGAATATACAGCATAGAAACTTACATAATACATACAAATTTGTATATTATATAATTTTGAGAACATAATATTAATAAACGGACTACTCCGGACCACTAACAAACGGCCATGCCACCGCCAGGATTCAAACTTGAAGCCTGTGGTACCAAAGGCCAGGAAGCTAGCCATTTGGCCATTAGGCCGCAATATAATTCAGAGTAAGAATAATTGCGAATTTATGCAATAGAATAAACAAACAAAACATGTGCATGTCTGAAAAGTGTGTTACGAAAGAAAAATTACACACAAAACCAAACAGGAGATATTGTGCAGTTTATTTGGAAATCATGAAAGCTATTTAATATTCATGGTGAGCTAAAAGTAAAAATTAAAACAAAAATTTAAATAATATTTTAAAAGACTATTGATTTGATATCTTTTAGCGCTTTTGCCTCACGAAAATAACATTGGTGACAAATGCTTTCCATGGATCTTTCAAATAAGTCTCTTGGTCGCTTTTAATCTTAGAATACAAATTCACTGTTCACCACCACAAAATATATCCTCTACCCACGGGAAATAACTATTCCCTTCTTCCCTTTTCACAAAAAGTTTCCACCGACCTTTCGGTCATGCGTACAGACGGCAACTCCATCCCGTCATCTTGGGCGACGACAGTTTGTATTTGCATAGCGCACTCATCTCTCGACCAATGGAAAGGTTTAACATGAGAAGTCTCTACGCTTCAATTCCCAATACCTTTGGCCATGGCTCGAGACACTTAAAATTCTATGTATTGACAGAGTCAACAGTCTGAAGAGTGATAGGTGTGCATTGAGGAGACATTCGGCAGAGACTTTTACCTCGATTTATTTTTGTACTCCAGTTTTCCTTTTCCTTTTTCGTGGAATAATTTTCAGAGAAGGCAATATGCGGGAAGTTCCGAGTTTTACGGCAGTGAGTCAATGGTTGAAGAGATTGGGCGCCAAAGATACTTCCCGGAAAGAAGATCCATCCATGTGTAAGGGAAGAAGTGTTTGGTTTGAAGTTGTGTTTGCTTAAGATCTTATTTATGGTACAGAGGGTGGAATTTACATTTTATTCAAAAATTGATATAAACGCATAATTGTTGCATACAAATCTATTTGCGTAAAATATATATCTATAAATAATTCCCACAAATACATAGATACATTTTGCTTTTTATTTTATTCTTTTGATTTAAAAAGTTGTATACATCATAGTAAAAATATTATTCAATATTTGGACAATAAACAGTATACCTTTTTCCTAATTATTGCTTGTATCGCGGATTTTAAATATTTTATTGAAATTTCAATTAATATTATTTTTATATTACAGTAGTTAAGATAATAAACAAAAATTATTTTCTTTGTATTGAAAATAAAACGAAACTTTGGAAAATTTAGACATCTTCAAATCATTTTTAAAATAAATTAATAATTTTAAATAAATTTTAGGTGAGTTTCAATAGTTGTGTTTCTTACATTTTTTTTCAGGTTTAAAATCTTGTATTAATTATTTTAAAAATATTAAATTATTAGCATCGATATGCCATATATGGTTATATACATGCGTTCTTGCAGGTGTTAATCAATGTTAAATTAATTGTAATTTAAATAAATAGTTAAATAATATAAATAATATAATGAATTCATCTTTATTGTATTAGACATATGGATTTATTTATACAAATATATAAACTAACACGATCTTTAAAGAAGTAATAATTTTCAAATTTATTTCAAACGCGATTATTAGTTAGTAAATAGAAATAATATTAGTTAATGTAAGAACTGTGTTAGTTAATGTTAAAAACGTATCTATCTGTATGATTTGTACTGATAATCAGTGAATCTATCTAATTTCTACTGATTTCCAGAATTTACGTTTTTTGTAAAAACAAGTTATAATGATTTGGAATTTTTAAAACAAATAAAAAAAACTTGGGCAAATATCCAGCATTACATCTGATAAAAAATAATAGATTTTTATCAGACATTTAAGTGTCATTTAACAGGTGTGTTTATGATATACATGATACAAATCTGCATTAACAGAGATTAACAAAAAATGAATATGCTCAGTACTGGCAAATAAAAGTAAATTGTATTGTTATTTATTGATAGTGTTATTTATTGATATGCAGATCAAAAGTAAGTTTTGATCTGTATATTAATAAATAACAATTTGTTCTTCTTTCAGTGATTCAAAAATATTACAGGAATTGCTAAATGAAAATCTTCAAGAAGCAGTCTTATACGATTGTAATGTTCAAAAGGTCTATTACTGTGAGTATAAAAGTAATTGAAATCTCTGTTTTATTCCTCTTAAAAAATTCAAACTGCTGAATTTTCTTTTCTCAAAATCTTCGCAATTGGCAAAAGTACTCCGAAGATCATAGGGTGATTTTCAGAGAAACTGAAAAGGAGGTTCTCACAGAAGTTCTGTTTTTTTTTTCTTCCTGCATTTTAAGAGGGTGATGTTTATATATTTTTAAGAGGGTGCTGTTTATATATTTTTTTATTTTTTACTTTTAAATTTCATTCATTCTGCTTTTAGCTTTAAGATGAAATTCTTCAATCATGCGGGGATATTAAATACTTGTTTTAGTTTTAAAATATTTTTATATGCACACTGGTGTACAAAATTTAATAGAATTTTCAATTTTAATGTTATATCTCAGAATTAAAGGACAGATTGTGAAAATTTTGCTAGATTTTGCATTATAAAAATAGCCCCACTACAGGTATAATACATACGCATGCTAGTATATAGGATTCATCAGAGGCTGGAATTTAAAATATGTACATAAATCTTCATTTCACTGTCGCGACAGCTCCATGGTGGGCCAAGGCCGACTTCCTACTGGAATATACTATATCCATATTACATATATATATATATATATATATATATATATATATATATATATATATATTATTATTATTATCATATAATATTACTTTTTATATTTATATATTATTTATATATACATGTGGCATGGATGTATATAGTGCTTCGCAATTTTCCTTAAATTTAGGGCTTGGTCTAATGTGAATGTAGAGCTTATTACAGGCTTAGGGCTGAAAACCCTACCCCCGTATAAAGAAAGGCATCTCCTGTTTTGGAATTGGCCACTAGGCAGATGGCCTTGGACCACGATTGGTCTGTTGCGGTATTGAACAAGAAGTAGATTTATATACGTATGTTACGCTCCCGGCACTAATGAATCCTACGCACTATCATGCGTATGTATTATACCTACAGCTGGGCTTTTTTAATAAAAATATATCTAATTTTTTTCCCAATTTATCCTTTCACAAGCACTCATGAAATGCTTGAGCATTAATAGAAGTTTATATATATATATATATATATTAAGCTATGTAAACAAAAAGTTAATAGATATGTATAATACACTCATGTCCATAAATTAAGGATAATGAAGTTCAGGCAAAGAAAGAGACAGAAGCAAAACAAATTTGACTTATTTGTAAAGTCTATTTATTAAACAAAAGGTAAAGAGCTAAAAAGATGCTATATGTTTGAAATAATTAATAAAAATTGCGATTTTACTCCTTGGAGAAAATTTCAGAAAAGAACCTATTTACAAAAAACAGTATAACATGGTTAGTATGATGGTTAATATGGAGTATGCCTCCCGGACATGCAATACAGGCTTTACAATGCCTAGGCAAGCTGAGTATCAAATTATCAATCTGATCTTGGGGGAATATTACACCACTCATCAAGCAATGACCTCTGAAGTTCCGGTTAATAGGTGGGAGGTTGGCAGGATGTAATTCGTCGGTCAAGCATATCCCACACATGCTCTATTGGATTCAAGTCCGGTGAGTACACTGGCCAATCCATACGGGTGATATCCTCCAATTGAAGGCATTCGTCTACAATGTTTGCACTGTGAGGACGGGCGTTGTCATCCATAAACAGAAATTCAGCACCCATGGCGCCCCGAAACAAACGTACATGTTGTTCCAGAATGACATTCCGATAGATTTGGCCTGTCATCGTTACACTCTGAACATGCAGGCCAGTTTTGGAACCAAGAATAATTCCTCCCCAAACGAGCCATCCTGCACCACCGTAATGGTGTCATTCAATGGTGTTCTCTTGGTGGTAACGGGTACCTGGCGCTCTCCATATGAAAGTCCGGCGAGAATCAGACTGCAAACTAAACCTGGACTCGTCGGAAAACATCACACAAGACCACTGTTGCGGTGTCCCACAATGCATGCTCTCTACTCCAGGTTAATCGCAGGCGACAGTGAGTTGCGGTAAGTGGAACACATCTGACAGGCTTACGAGCATATAGACCAATGTGCCCTAAGCGTCTGTACACGGTCTGCCTTGAAACTGTCGTACCGGTAGCTGAAGAGAGCTGACGAGACAGGTCTGATGCTGTGCTCCGTCTGTTTCTTTTGGCAGTAACTGCTAAATACCGGTCCTCATTCGGCGTTGTAACTGGGGGCGACATGTGCTGTAACATCTACTCACATTACCATCATCTTGGAATCGTTGCCAAAGCCTGGAGATGACACTCTGTGTGATTCCAAGCTCCTCGGATACTTCCAGCTGGGTATGTCCACATTCTAGTCGTCCGATAATTCTACCACGTAAAAAAATCATCCAAATGCTTCCTTTGTGCCATAATTATGCGGTTATTGCATTGAAAGGCTTTTAAAAAGTTTGTGTACAATTTTACTTCTTTGCCACCATTCCTTATATACCCCTCTCTTACTCTCTCGTCATTGTGACATACTATCCGCGCCATCTGGTGGTTTCCTGTAATTTGCATATTCTTCTTCAAGATGTGTGTGATATTTCTACAGGTGAAATTTTTATTTTAGAGTTCAATTTCTGTGTGATTCTGAATTATCCTTAATTTATGGACATGAGTGTAAATAATATAATGTGTTAAATATTATTTATTATAGGTATGTGACATGGATGTTTGTAGTGTTTCGGGAATCTACCTAAATTTAGGTATAATTTGACTGGAGAGCTTTGGGCCGGCATCGTTACCCGGTAAAAAAAAACATATCATGGTTTTTATATATATATGTATATAAGCTTAAATTATATATAAATAAAGGTATGTTCTCTTCTTTCAATTATACAACTCTCAAGTTTTGAATTTTATAATACTAAGAAGTTTTTGATGATATTGAGAGGTGAAAAGCTAGCTGTAACCGCCCACCCTAGACTATCGCAGGTATATTATATAGAGTTTTAATCTGGATATCTGGCTGGCCAATCCGTTAAAGAAATGCCCTCAATTTAGAAAAAGTGGTCGTACAAGTGTGCTCTATGTGGATAAACGTTGCAGTTTGTTAAAAAGAATAATTTTTAACAGTTGTTATTGGAAGAGTATTTTTAAATTTTTCCAGCATATTTATTATTTATTTAATTTTTGTTTTTGAACTTCAGATATTTTATACACATTCTATAAGATTAAAATATCCAGCAATAGTGTCCCCTGTAGAAAATTAAAAATAAGTAAAAATACTGAACAAAGAAAAACACAATAAATAAAATTAGGGTTAAAAAAAGAAAGATGATTTATCGAATCGTTGTGTATGACACGTTCTACCTATCAATACACAACTCCATGGAGGAAGTACACAAAAAGCGTCGTACATCAATAGAAAAGTGGTATGTTTATCTTTTGTCACAGTTCTTTTAAAACAAAGGCTCCAAAAAGGAAAACATAAAGGAAAGAGAATAAAAAAATCTCGAGGACTGTTTTTTTGACAAACGGAGAGCTGGTGGTGATATTCCTTAAAATGTGTGTCACATCGCCTGTCACAGCAACATGTTTCAATAAGGATTTCTTTATCGGTGGAAACCTATCGATAGGAAAACCGAAGATAAACATTTTAATTAATTTTCTTTTTCTATTTTAGATTGGATTTATTTGTTGTACATATATTATATAGACATATTTCGCACGTTATTGATAATTAAATGTTAAATAGGGTGTAGCATTTTCTCTAAAATATGTTTTTTTACAAAATAAAATTAATTGAAATATTTAAAATATTTTCAAAAATGTATTTATATTTAATATTTATTAAATAAAATTCAATACATTAATAATCGATGATGATTGTCCGTTTTCAACTTTTTTTTTGGAAATTATCTGTAGCTGTTTTTATAACCAACGTCCACAGCGCTGGCTAATTGACTATCAGGCCACAATAAGCCTTGGAGACTTCATGATCATGATGCTATTTTCTATGAGTAGTTTAGCTGAAGTAGTAGTACTTGTGTAGTTTTTAGATATTTTATAATAATTTATTGTTGCATATATATATCCTCTAAAATTTTTAATCTAGATTTCAAGAATTCGAGCAAATTACTTCCAATTTTCAGACGAAAAAAAATCGTTATTGTACTGTTGCCAAAGGCTCGTAACTATGTTATGTTTCTAAATTGAATTGGTTAGGTGAAGTGATTTTTCAAAATATAATTAAAATAAAAAAATAGCTGAATTTCCAAGAAACGAATTGTACTTTGAGTTGAAGAAGAAGAATTTAAGGGAATTAAATGAAAGACATTTCTTTTATGAGCTAATTACATCATTGCTGTCTCTACAGCATGACTTCACTAATGGAGTAGCCGCAGTATGTAATTAAATTAATACATTCTTACATGTAGTCCCTTAAACTAATTTAAAAAAAGAAATGATTCAAAAATTCCTCTATTGGCTCGTGTCCAATTTAAACACATTACACAACTTCAGAAAGACATGCATTATGCAAAGTAAAAAAAAAAAAAAAAAACTAACAAGGGGCTTGGAGAATAAGAAGACGAAACATTATTGATGGTAGTTTTAATTCTCACTCCTTTTTCCTGAATTTAATTATCATGGTGATAAAGGCAGAACTGCGGAGCTTCGTTAGTCCCTACCTCTAACATCTTTTTCCCTTGTTAGGGATCTTAGGGAATATCACTAATTATGAGAAACTAGAGATTTAGCAATGAAAAAGGGTTTATAATAAAGAGCTTTCCCAGTCTTTTCCGTGGCTGGGTGCCAATGAAATCATAGTTAACTGAAAAAGTGATGGGATTTATAAATGGAAGAAAAAATAGAGTTTCATTGAAAAAAATATCTAAAAAAATTCCTCCTGAAAAAAATTAATTAAATAGCAAAAAAATGTTTGAATAAAGTATCAAAAAAAAAAAAAAAAATCCGCACAAAGTGCTTCAAGTTGATAGTGCATGAGCTTTCAATGATATGTGAGCTGTAAATTAAAAGACAAATGTTTATCTTTTTCTCTGAAGATCATATCCCGAGATAATGCATTACACATTAAAACCTCAATATTTGATATTTTCCTGGTTTTTTTTATATTTTTTATTTACTGATTATTTTTTTTTTCATTTTTTTATTTAATATTTTTTAGCTTTCAGTGGTGAAAGAATATAAAAAAATATCCTAATATAATTAAACATCTTTTGAATTAAATTAGAGATATGAAGGTTGATTATTTAAATCGTTTGTCAAAAAAATGTTATATATTGAATTAATATTTAAAAAATAGTTTGTGTGGAAAAGCTAAAAATCAAATATTAATTATTAATAAGATATTTAAATGCAGTTGAGTGCATTCAAGATTTATTTTGTTTCTAATCTAATATTGTAATTACGAGATAAAATATTTATCACGGCAAATATTAAATTCTTTTCATTTAGATATTTTTAATTCTTTGTTTATTAGATATTTTTAAATGATATAATGCTTTCTAAATCGTAAAAATAAATAATAATTTTTTTTTTGTACATTTACTTACTTAAATCGAAATTAAAAGAAATAATTTTCTGGGATTCGGAAATTAAAAACTGTCTAATTAAAAACAGAAAACCTTTTGTTTAGTTATTTAATACAAATTTCAGTATAAGGATATGCATATATTTATTTTAAAAAAAGTTTATTTTTACATTTAAAAAAAAAAGCTTATTTTTTATATTCTGAATTTAGCACTAGTCAAATCGTTACATTTGAATTATAAATTATTAAAAAAAACTGAATAATGGAAAATTAAAATTTGGAATTTCTTCGATCGTAAACGTTTATGTTTTTAACAAGGAAATATTTGCAATAATAAAAAAAAATATAGAAAAAATAAATAAAAATTAAATAATAAATTTATAGAATAATAAATAAAAATATAGAAATTCTGGAATTCTTTCGAATTATTTTGACAAAATAACATTACTTAGGTTTAGCTTATTTTTATAATTCACTGCATTGCTTTACTTTTTCCTTACTTTCCATATAAAAAAAAATAGGACCAAATTTGAATTTTTCTGAACACTTCAAGTGAAGTTTCTTCTCTCAAAAGTAAGAACCATAATCAAAAATCATTTTCTTTTTTTTGTAATAGGGGGAATCTCAAATTCACTTTTAAAGTTCTTCCAGAACAAATAAAAGAAATTCGAAGACAAAACGAGAACTTATTCGAAGCAAATTGGGATTTATCTTTTCTGAGAAAGATATGAGGGTTTCTTTCTTTTTTTTTATTTTTTTTTTTTTTTACTTTTTATTTTCCGTCATCACGAGAATGAAGCTAGTTCATTTGGACGAATCTCTTATTAAATGAAAGTGTTTCGGTGAGAAAAAGTTTTGCAGGAAACAAGGCAATTTCATTTTCGGAATTACTTCTTTTTGATTTTAACACGCATGCCACGCTGAAGTTGTGCGTTTATTTTCATATAACCGACACAAGTTTTTCCATTAAAAATTTAGTGTGGTTGATGTTTGCTGTCTCTAGTTTTATATTCGTGGAAGAAAAAGAGAAAAGTTCTGTTTAGGGATCGTTAAATTTTACATTGGACGACGTGCGCTTTCTTTTTGTCTGCTGTCTTCAAAACAAAAGCAATTTCAAAATTCTTAAACACGATAATAAAATGGCTATTGCATGTAATAAAATTTAAATTTTATTTACATAACAAATTGGGATACATTAAATAGCATGTTTTAGTATTATTTTAATTATAATTTTATTCTAGAAAGAAACTTATTCAAAACAGTAATAGATTAATAACATTGAAATACTTTTTTTATTTTTTTTATGTTTTATTTATTTTTTAACACAATAGGCTTTCTACTACGCGCTTGAAAATTTTAGAGTTTAGTTATCTATATATATATTAGAAAAAAAAATTATTCTAATTTTAAAAGCAAAATTTGTTGCACGGTTTTTAGCACTTAATTGTTATCTTGCTCTCTAATTGTGTCCAATGATCCCTGAATCATTACTTAAAAATATTGAAAATTATCCCCCCGAATTATATTTAATCTGTATCATAAATTTTCAGTAAATATAATTTAATTACAACGAATCTTAGAAATAATTTTGCTTTCTGAATAGTGTCTATCTGACTACCATTGCTAATTTGCCTCTTTGACTATCTACGCTGAATCGTACAGTACAGATGCACATTAAAATAGTCTTCATTTTTTTTTTTTTTTTTTTAAATCTAGATAGATGAGACCAATAATATTGAAATTATGAATTTCGACGACATTAAAAGTTTAAGTTTTTAATAAGGAAATATTTGTAATAATGGAATTACATGAGAATATCTCGAATTCTTCCGAACTATTTTGACAAATTAAGATTACTTAGGTTTAGCATATTTTTATACTTTTCACTGCATTGACTTTACTTTTTTTCCTTACTTTACATTTAAAAAAAACTGGCCAAATTTTTACTTACTGCAAATACTTGAGTCTTCCTCTCAAAAAGTAAGTAATTCGAAAGTTAAAAGTAATTCGAAGACAAAACCAGAATTTCTTAGAAGCAAATTAGAATTTATCTTTTCCTGAGAAAGATATGAGGGTTTCATTCTTTTCTTTCTTTTTTTTTTTTTTTTTTTTTTTACTTTTTTTTTATTTTCCCGTCGTTACGAGAATGAAGCTAGTTCATTCGGACGAATTGATGTCTTGGCATCTCTTATTAAATGAAAGTGTTTCGGTGAGAAAAGTTTTCGCAGGAAACAAGGCAATCTCATTTTCGGAATTACTTTTTTTGATTTTAACACGCATGTCGGCGCCGAAGTTGTGCGTTTATTTTCATATAACTGACACAAGTTTTTCCATTAAAAATTTAGTGTGGTTGATGTTTGCTGTCTCCAGTTTTATATTCGGGGAAGAAAACGAAGAAGTCCTGCTTAGGGATCGTTAAATTTTACATTGGACGACGTGGGTTTTCCTTTGTCTGCTGCCTACGAAACAAAAAGCAATTTAAAATTTTTAAACACGATAATGAATTACACGATAATTTACTTAACAAATTGGGATACATTAAAAGCATGTTTTCTTTTTATTTGAATTACAATTTTGTTACCAACTTTCTGGCAATAAACTTATTCAAAACTCTTCTAGATTAATAACATTAAACTATTTTTTATTTTATTTATGATTGACTCATTTTTGAACTCATACTGAATAGGCTTTCTACTAACTGCTTGCAAATTTGAGAGTTTAGTTATTTATAGACCTACTATAAAGAATAGTTTTAGTTTTTAAAAGTAAAATTTGTTTTGTGGTTTTAATTACTTAAGTGTTCTATCATACCCTAATTTTTGTCCAATGATTCCTGGATCATCATTTAAAAATATTGAAATTTTTTAATCCGAATTGTTATTAATGAATATCGATAACATTCAATTGAACTATAGTTTAATTACAACGAATCCTAACAATTATTTTGCCTCATGAATTTTTTTTTTTCTAAACGTTTCCGACTGGCATCGCTAATTTGTACAGTAAAGCTGGATATTAAAATATTTTTCAAAAAATGTTTTAACAATCTAGACAGATGAGACTAATAAAATTAAAAGTATGAATTTCGTCATTAATTTGTGGATTAAACGTTAAACGTTTTAATTATGAAATATTTGTAATAATGGAATTACATGAGGAAATGTCGAACTATTTTGACAAATTAAGATTACTTAGGTTTAGTTTATTTTTATAATTCCCTACATTGACTATACTTCTTTCCTCACTTTGCATAGAAAAAAAAAACTATGGCCGAATCTTGAATTTTTCTGAATACTTTAAACCCTTCTCTCAAAAGAAAGAACCAAATCCACAAAACCGTTTTCTTTTTTGTAATAGGCGAATCTCAAATTCACTTTTAGAGTTCTCCCAGAGCAAATAAAAGTAATTCGAAGACAAAACGAGATTTTCTTCGAAGCAAATTGGGATTTATCTTTTCATGAGAAAGATATGAGGGTTCCTTTTTTTTTTTCTTTTCTTTCTTTTTACTTTTTTTTATTTTTCATCGTCACGAGAATGAAGCTAGTTCATTCGGACGAATTGTTGCCTTGGCAGCATCTCTTATTGAAATGAAAGTGTTTCGGTGAGAAAAAGTTTTCGCAGGAAACAAGGCAATCTCATTTTCGGAATTACTTCTTTTGATTTTAACACGCATGCCACGCAAGCTGTACGTTTATTTTCATATAACTGACACAAGTTTTTCCATTAAAAATTTACTGTGGTTGATGTTTGCCTTCTCTAGTTTTATATTCGTGGAAGAAAGAGAAAAAAAGTCCTGTTTAGGGATCGTTAAATTTTACATTGGACGACGTATGCTTTCTTTGTCTGCCGTCTTCGAAACAAAAAAGAAATACAAGCAATTTCAAATTCTTAAACACGATAATAAAATGGCTATGCATATGATAAATTTTAAATTTCTTTACTTAACAAATTGGGATACATTAAACGCCGTGTTTTCTTTTTATTTGAATTAAAATGCTGTTCCCAACTAGCGAGAAACTTACTTAAAACAGTGATAGATTAATAACATTGAAATATTTCATTCATGATTGAGTTATTATTTAACTTATATTGAATAGACTGTCTACTAACTACTTGCAAATTTAGAGAGTTTAATTGTTTAGACCTATTATTAAATACAAGACAAGAGTTTAATTATTTATAGACTTATTATTAAAAATTGTTTTAGTTTTAAAAATAAAATTTGTTATGTAATTTTTATTATTTAGGTGTTATGTCATACTCTAATTTTGACCAATGATTCCTGAATGAATATTTAAAAATGTTTAAATTTATCGAATAATTATTAATGAGTATCATTAATAATTCAGTTGAACTATAGTTTAATTTTATGAGAACTATAGTTTAATTACAATGCATCGAAGTAATTATTTTGCTTTTTTTAATAGTTTTTGCTAAATGTTTCGAATAGTTTTATTTTCTAAGTCTATTTGGTTGCCTTCCTAACAAACTGTACCGCATGACCACACATTGTAAACAGTAAAAATATCCAATTAATTTTACAAAATTAAATGGGGCATGAAAAGCATATATAGAATAAAGTTTCAAATTATATTTGTAAGGGCTATCAAAAATTTACCTTTGAGGACGTGGCACCAATGTATATATACACTGCAAACTAGCGTGTCACCGATTCGGGTATATAAGCACCGACAATGATGCATGGAATTATTGTATTTTATTTCTGCAGTTTGTGTGAAAAATTCTGAAACATTAAAAATGGCTACGTTAGTACCGAATGAGACCAAACAGGACCAATACGCTCTTATTTATTTATTAATTGTTATTATTATTATAATTTTTTGCTGCCAAAGGACAAAAATCGGTTGACATCCACTGGAGAATGAAGAATGTGGATGGAGAAACACGTTTGTCGAAATCAATGTAGTGGAATGGTGCTCAAAGTTCAATGTTGAAGGCAACACTTTTCTTGAGTCTATTGTAAGCTGCTGCTATTGTAAGCCAAGCTGGTGTCGTCATTGGGAACTTCATGGTCGAAAGCGTCGACCATGCAGTGGTGTCATCCTTCGTCTCAAGAAGCTCAAGAGCCAGTCGTCTGCAGGAGTATGGTAAAAACGCAGGAGTGATTACGAGGTGCAATTAAGGTGAAACGTGATAACGCTTGCCCCCATATCGCAAATAGCGAAATACATAAGATACTCTCACCAAAATATGTCGGACATTCGAACACCCTCCTTGCAGTCATGTTCTCTCTTTTGCATTTTGGTTTGCATTTGCATTTGCTTAAAAAGTGTTTGATGAAATTGAATGAAAGTGTTTAAGGAAACACAAATTGATCTAAGAGAGACAGTAGATTAAGGAAAAGAAAACAAAAAACAGATCAAGGACACGAGAAAAGGATTGAGAAAACGAGAAAAGTAATCAAGAACACGAAAAAGTGTTTAAGAAAAAGGGGAAAAGCAATGAAGGACGTGAGAAAAGTGATCAAGTGTACGAGATAAGTAATGAATGACACGAGAAAAATGATCAAATGCAAAAAAAGTATTCAAGGACGCAAGAAATGCGATCGAGGACACGAAAAAAAGTACAATGACACGAAAGGGATCAAGTGCACGATAAATGTAATCAAGGACACGAAAGGGATCAAGTGCACCAGAAAAGCGATCAAGGTCACGAGAAAAGGGATCAAAGACACGATAAAAATGTTCAAGAAAATGAATAACCCCTTTCTTCAAAATAATACACATAATTTTATCAGTAAAAATAAACCAATAAGAAACAAAAATCCAGGACGTCGTTCAGGAAGCCAAGGTCCCAATCTCCCCACAAAACTACCAATAATGTTACGGGTAAAAAACAAATTTCTGATATATCGGTGAATTATCCAATATAAAAAAACAATAAAGTGAACGAAAAAAATGTTTTTGTTTGTTTTGTGAAAAGTAAAAAAAACGAGAAAGCACAATGACAAGATAAAATTAACAAAGAAATTAATAACCCCTCGCCTTAAACAATATTGTATGTAAAAAATAAATCAATTATAAGAAACAAAATTCAGGAATACGTCTAGGAAAATCCAGACAATACCAATAATTTTTATGGGTAAAAAAAAACAACTTTCTGATATATCGGTGAATTATCCAATATAAAGAAACAGTAAAGACTTAATGAAAATCAGCAATGACTTTGTTACAGTTATAGCAAATTTCTAAATCAGGAAATCTTTTATTCAATTGCTAGTCTGTTAGGCCACATGCGACAGATTTTGGTTTATTTTCTCCACCACAACAAACGAAGGGGAAAATAAATTTGATTCAGAGAAAATAAATCAGATTTAGAAAGATTTCATTTAATCTGATTGGCCAAATTTGAAACTCGGAGTTCCGAAATGTAGATGACAACATTTACTTAGACACGAACTCTTATAAAGTTACTTTCAATTCAATTCACATTGAAACGGGATTGCAAATTCTTGGTTAAGCTCCTCCAGGGCAATTCAGCTTACTCAGTGACTGATTTAATTTCTTTCATTCGTAGATGTATTATTGGATTTCTATGAATTGAAAGTAAAATTAAAGTAGAGCAAACAGTTTCATGACTTAAAATAGAAAATAGAAATTGCTACAGCAATGAAATGTTAAAATGCAATATCAGTATCATCAATGACAGTATTTTAAGCACAAAAATGCAATTATGTAGATTCTTATATACAAACATGTAAACTAAATATACTCATGAATTTAAGTTGTAAAATATTTAAAGTATTTTTTTTCGTCTGTTAAATTATATTCTTGAATTTTTAACTACAGCATGTAGAAATATTTTCAGTTGTATAAAATATTTCTCGCATCTTCTTTTAAATGTTATTAAAAACATTAATTAATTAAAACTGTTATTACTGTTAACACATTAATAAAGATTAATTTAATGTTTAACATGCATATTTAAATTAACAACACCCTAAATACAAAATAATATATCTATAACCTTTCATTAGAAATATGAAAAAAAAAGGCTGAATTATTCTTTCGAATGCTTATTGTATGAATTGGCGACAAGAAAACAGAAAAACAAATTCAAAAGATATTTTTTTTCGGAAATAAATAAGAAAATAATTCGTGTAAGAATAATCACGATCTTTGTTATAAGGCATTATTTGTAAATGGTCAACTATTTATATTTAAGTTAAATTTAACAAGCATATACAGGGGTTTGTTTTGTACGTGTTCACCTAATTCTATACTAAAATTACATTACTCAGGGACTTGTAGAATTACAGAAAATATTATTTAATCTCCAAGAAATATCTGATTTTTTCATTTCTTACTTATTATCTTTTTATATCTAGGATTGTAGGGTACAGGTTGTGCAGCTGGATTGTAACTGGAAGTGGCTGGGTTGAGATACTTGAGCCACAGTTTGGAGAACTCACAATTTTATTTACATACACGCAAACACCCCACACGTACTATTAAAGGCAGACAATATTTAATACTTTTAAGGGCATAATAATTAAGCCACTTCTAAGCCGAAATCTGATACTCAGGTTTGCGCAGGATGCGCAAAAAATACTTCGTCTCCGGTGGAAAGTCTGTAGCCAACAAATACGTAGTGTTGCGTTACATATATTTCCTCTGGGGATGAGAGACTAAACGTTTTTTTCTGAATGGGATCGCAGGTTGCGCAGTACTTCCTCTAGGATGAGAGTCTCGAGCACTACTGACTATTTCTCCTGAAGGAGTTTTGACTGCGAATGAAAATATATATAACGCCGCAGGAGGCTCTTGCAGTGCTTAATAAAAATCCCGTTTACAGGATCATATAAATATTTTTATTAAAAAGTGATTATGGATAATAAATAGAATTAGTGCTGCTTTTTTATGTATTGCTATTCTTTGAAAAA
>BPLR01013897.1:0-27952 GCA_021605095.1 Caerostris extrusa
TTTTAATTGTTCCAGATTCGGCTCAACCAGTTGATTTATTAGTCGGGCACACCTTTTTTAGATTTACCATATATTGCGTATGCTAGGATCGGGATATTTTGCATATCGGTTATGCTAAAGATTATCCATTTATTGGATTAAACTGCATCGAAGAAACGCCACGTATTAAATTGCCAGTGGAGGAAACTACGAAAATAATAAATAATGGTATAAATTTTGTAAAGGCGAAAACAGAACAAATAAATAATGGGTTAATTATGATGCAGGGAAATGAAAGAAATTTCAATTCTTTGTTAGAAATAAAAAAGAAGGTAAAACTAGTATACCAATTATTAACATTGGATGTAAGGAAATAATTTTAAAAGAAAATCAGAACATTGGAAATGTAGAATTAGTGGAGGTCAACTCGGAACCAGATTTAAATTATTTTAATTTTGATTAATGACACTTCTTCAGTAGAAATATTAAATGTTAGTACACATAATGTAGAGCGAAATACTATAAGCTTAGAACAAATAAAAGTTAATAACACCTACCTGAACAACAACAGAAAGACATTGTTGATTTGTTAAATGAGTATAGAGACTGTTTTGCATTACACATATCGGAATTAGAATGTACAGGACTAATAAAAATGGATATTAAAGAAGTTGAGGGTTCAAAACCTGTATGTATGAAACCGTATAAAACAAATGCAGCCGAAAGAAAAGCAATTAAAGAAATCGTTAATGAATGGAAAGAACATGGTATTGTGAAAGACACACGTTCACCATATTCAAGCTCTGTTCTTTTAGTGCGTAAGAAAACTGGTGAAATTCGATTAGTTATTGATTATAGAAAACTAAATAATCAGACGATCAAAGATAAATTTCCTCTTCCCAAAATTGATGATCTTTTAGAACAACTACATGATTGCAGTCTGTTTACAACTCTCGATTTGGCTCATGGGTATCTACAAATCCCGTTGACAGAAGAAGCCAAATTAAAAACTGCATTTATCACACCAGATGAAACTGGACAATTTGAAAGAATGATATTTGGATTGACAAACGCACCAGCAGAATTTCAACAGTTAATGTACCATACTTTAGGTGGCTTATGCAACAAAGATGTTTTATGCTATCTCGACGACATCCTTGTACATGCCAAAAATTGGGAAGAAATGATTAAAAAATTATGTAAGATATTCGAGGCTTTACGAGAAGCTAAGTTAACATTAAAATTGTCTAAATGTGAGTTTGCAAAAGATGAAGTAGAATTTTTAGGCTTCATTATTAATAAGAATGGGATTAAACCAGGCTCAAGAAAGGTAGAAGTAATTTCTAAATTTCCCCAACCGATAACTTTGCATGAAGTTAGACGCTTTCTCGGCTTAACAAGTTTTTTTAGGAGATTTATTCAAAATTATGCTATAAAAGCAAAACCTCTGACTGACCTAACTAAGAAGAACGAAGATTTTAAGTGGGAAGAAAAACAAGAACAATCTTTTAATGTTTTGAAAAGGGAATTGACTCGACAAACTACTTTAGCACTCTATAATCCCGAAGCTAAAACTGAAGTTCATACTGATGCAAGTGCGGAAGGTATCGGCGGCATGCTACTTCAAGTTGGAAGCGATAATAAGTGGCACCTAGTTTACTGCGTTAGCAAGAAAACGGCTGAAGCCGAAAAGTAAATCAAGTAAATCATTCAAGTCATTCAAGTAAGTCATTCAAGTAAATTGGAGTTAATGGCTATTGTATGGACATTAGAACAATTGAGATAATTTTTATTGGGAATAAGTTTTACAGTTGTCACTGACTGCCAAGCATTAATTTACATGAATGCCAAAAATCATGTAATCCTCAGATAGCACGATGGAGTATACTTATTCAAGAATATAATTTTTGAAGTTCGCCACAGACCAGGCATAAAAATGATACATGTTGATGCGATGAGTCGAGCTCCCGTTTCAGAATCGGAATATACTACAGCAAACCTCATAGAGAAGAAATTTGAACACTAAGTGAAGATGAACAAATTTTGATAATTCAACATGCTGATAAAGATTTAAGAAAATTGATTGACATTTTTAAGAAGGAAGAGCATGAAAGAACATATGAAGAAAAGCAACAAATTGTTAATTTTGCCTTCAAAAGAAACCGAATCTATAGGAGAATCAAAGAAAAAGGAAAAGAGAAACTTCTGTATGTGATTCCAAAAAGTATGAGAAAAAGTACTGCTATTAAATTTCACGACCTTATGGGACATTTTTCTGTTGATAGGACTGTCAACAAAATAAAAGAGTTATACTGGTTTCCATACATAAAGCGTTACTTACGGAAACATATTTCAATGTGTTTCGAATGCTTAGTCAACAAGACTCCAGGTGGAAAACAACAAGGATATCTAAACCCGATTAATCCTGGAAAAAAAGACCCTTTTCAGTTGTTCACATAGACCATTTAGGACCTTTCGTGAAAAGCACACGAGGAAATCGAGATTTATTAATCATAATTGACAACTTCACAAGATTTACCAGATTTTGTCCAGTCAAAAATACTGCCTCCCAACAGGTTTTAAAAGCTTTAAAAAACTTCGTTGAAGATTTTGGATTACCTGACGGAATCATAAGCGATAGAGGCTCCTGTTATACATCGCATCAATTTGAAAAAATACTGTCATGATAACGGAATAAAGCACACCTTGAATTCTACTCAACATCCTATGGGCAATGGCATGGTAGAACGAACCAAGAGAACGGTCCTCCTCAACGATACTTACCGAGTGACTCAGCTGGAAGAACAAGAACGAGGCAGATTCTACATCACAACAACACACGTGAGTCAACTCAAGCCATGGCGACTCCATAAAGATGATTGTGACTCGGATGATGAGGAACCCCAAGGATCTTCTAGTGTTTCTCCAGATAATCCATGTAACGACTAGTGCCCCATTCATCGATAACTATAAACATTGTTCCTGAACTTTTTGAAAGAACATTTATTTTTTTTCATTGAACTTTAACTTTTTATCTGAACTTTTTAGGAACTCATTTGGACAATAATCATATTAGAAGTTTAACATCTTTTTTATTAATAACAAAATTATTACATGTTTTATGTGCTGTATATATATATTATGTTTATTTTTGTATATGGTAAAGTGTAATTTACTAAGTAAAGTTTATGTAGCAAATGAGGGCAATTGCTTGGTCAGGATGCCCGAATGTAAACTATTTGTTATTATAAAAGACAACAGATGGCGCCACGAACAAGAGATGTAACTCCATATAAGGCTGTTATCTTGTACGGGGATTCGAATGTAAGAGCAAGGGCAGAAAAGGAACGCGACGGAGTTGCTGATGGCGGTGGGGGTTCGATTAAGTATTTTTGGTATCAATAAAATTCATATATATATATCAACTGAAAGTTGTGTCAATTAATAATAACAGAAAAAGAAGATAACATAAGACAACCTATACTATTTCTCATAAACCCTTACAACCTTGGTGGAACTGGCAGTGCCAAACATCTACATCATAAAAATACCTTTATATAATGCCCGAACTCAGCTATCCAGAGATCACTGGATGGCATATAAGAAAACTCTTATACTGTTCGTCGAATTTTATCTTAAATAAAACGAATATATTGGGAAAATATCGTGACTCTACTGGTTATAACGAACGAATTTATAAAATCATCAAAGCAATTCACAACAGATACTCTTGAGAATAAACAAAAATTTTGCACTAATAATAACTCCATCATTTCAGATGCAGATCAACAAGCTAATATCTTGGTATCTCACTTTAATAGATCCTCCATAATACATTTTATTCTTTTGGACTTTTCTGCAGATTCATCTCATAATTATAACAATAATTTTTCTTTCGTTGAACTTACAAATACAATTAAATCTACTCCCTACTACTACTTTCTGACCTTTTGGAAAATTTACATCTTACATCTAGATGTAAATGTAAAGATGTAAGATGTTTACATCTTGCATCTAGATGTAAACATCTAAATCTAAAATTACATCTAGATGATTTACTCTTCCAAACCAAACAGCTACCACATCATTTAATCAAGAATCTTTTTGAACTAAAAAAAAAAAAAAAAAAAGTTGCTAAACTGACTTTATTTTTCCAGTTTTCTTCTTTATAAACTGGAAAAATAAAGTCAGTTTAGCAACTGATGCATATAAAACTCCGATAAAAACACTCAATGGCCGAGAGTCTAGTGTTCTGGAGCTCGGTGCTACAAATTACGGGTTCGAGTCCCGACGGTGCCATGGATGTTGGTAGTGGCTCGGAATCCGCTGTAAGCCGTAGGTCCCGGTCTCATATGACTGTAGATCAATCAGATCAAGTCAGACTTCTATCTACGTGTGGGTGCTCCATCACAACAGAAGCTGCCCCCTTTCCATCCATGAGTAGAATACTCATGAGATGTCCGTCCTGGCACTGCAGGACACTGAGGATTAGTCACAATACAACAAACACTCAATATCCTGTATTAATTTATTCTCCCAAGAAAATCCATCTGAGGCTACCTCAAATTACAATAGTACTTTTACAGGTGAAACTCTCATGCTGATTTTATAAACTTGTACTCCAGTCATATTACATTATTTAATCACATACTACTGTCTACGTTCGAGCTCTCCAAAATTGTAATTTTAAATCCAAACGAGTTATCCAACTTGGAGATCATCTAAAAAAACTTGAACTCAATTTTATGTGAAAATGATGCTGAGCGAGTAATAATATGTAGACAGTGGCTTCCTGGAGAACTTTTAGGGGTAAGTGTTCCGCATTTGCATATCGTATGGTCGTAAATCTCACCAGACATCTTGACTATCGACACGAGAGGCGTAACTTATTACAATCGCCATCGATTCGACTCGTTCCCTAAAAGCAGTGACTACAACAATGAGGTCAGAGGGTTTCGAACCTCACCTTCCCTGCACGTCGCCGCTGGGACACAAGTCGGACAATGTTTGTGTTTGTCTAATTATATTCAGTTCCTCTGCTGTAGCCTAAATGCCCTTCTAAACTTTTTTTTTCTTTGGTATTTGAGTATTAGGCTCTACAGGATCTTGTATAATGAATGTTATTATTTTTTATACTATTTAATTGTATTTCTATGCAACGCGTTTTACGTGTAACTGATACTATTGTGGCTTTTGTTATACAAACTGATCATATTTCACGTTCATTATTTTTCAGTTCTCTTTTGATATTTGTACTGATATGATATGTTATATATATATTATTGAACGTTGTTTTTCTCTCAACAACAGACATTTAATGAAGCACGGTTATATGTACAGCGATATTTACATTAATTATTAATACATCAACTTCTCTCGCTGCTTGACGCAGCCCGCTACAGTCTCGCCTCCTCCCTCGTTGTCGGGCAGCGTTCTTCTCCCGCGCCCATCTAAGGGTTTCTCTCCTTCTCCCACGGCCAGAGTTCAAAGTCCAATACTGCCGATACATGGCAAAAGGTTTGTGTCGAAGACACATAGTCCGTGATGTGTTGCCATCTGGTGATTAGCCCACAAACAAATCCTACATATATTATATATGATATGTTATATACGGTCATCTCTTGAGAACGGAAAATGATAGAGCTGCTTTGAAAGTTTTCAATGTAACCCCTTTTAGACAACGACTAAGAGGAAGACAGAAAAAGAGATGGGTTGACTATTTAAGACTCTGATCTTAATATTATTAAGATCAAAAAACTGGAGGTCCACGGCCAAGAAGAGAACATCCTGGCTGGATCTTTTAAAGAAGGGCCAAGGCTCACAACAGGCTGTCGAGCCAGTTATGATGATGATGATGATATGTATATATATATATATATATATATATATATATACATATATGAAACCCCACGTTGAAAGCATTGAAATAAATATTACAAAGCATTATTTAACTATTTATTTTCTTACTGGACAAACCTAGGACATTCTTCGTATTCTGTCACATCGAAATTGGGAAACTCTTTTAATTATTAAGAACTTTATAATTGTCTTATATAATACTGCAATATTTTTAGTTCAAAGTTAGTTTTTAGTTCGGCCAGAGTTCAAAGTCGAATACTGCCGCTACATGGCAAAAGGTTTGTATCGAAGACACATAGTCCGTGATGTGTCGCCATCTGGTGATTAGCACACGAACAAATCCTACAGAATCGGCCATCCTGCAGGTCATTGCCCCCAGTGACTAGCACACAAAAATCAAAATAATTCCAGAATATGACAAATAATAAAATAGAAAGATGTTCGAAAATACTATAAAATAACAATAAATTCCAATGATATCATATTCTGAAATACATACAAATTATACCAATATCGTATCCTGAAATATATGCAAATTATACCAATGTCATATTCTGAAATATATGCAAATTAAAACAATATCATATTCTGAAATACATGCATATTATACCAATATCAAATTCAAAAACGCTTATACTACATATAAGAAAAAAATAGTAAGACACAAAAACATATCATATTAGTAGAAATAGTAGTTAACATCAGGTAAGTGCTTAATCTAATTCTTAATCCAAATTTTGCATAAAAGGATCAGGGGGATCCTCTCCTTCCTTAAAACGTCTTCGAATGCCTCTAGTACGCTTTGAATTTCCCTTCCTACCCCAAAATCTTTTCTTTGAATAATTTGGATCTCTGTACTTGGATCCTCGCAACTTAAAACCCGTTGATCTGTCATATCCTTTAGGTTGTTGAATGTGGGTAAAACGAGGTATTCCGCCAATTGATACACCACGCGAGCGACGCAGTCCTCATACAGCTGGTGTTTTTGGCCATCACCTATCTTCACAACATTATAAGCAACATATTAGAGAGTTTTTGCATACCGTATTTTGGACGTCCGTTAGCTTTTCTCCCTAGCGTGCATGCTCATAGGAAACATTATTACAGATTCGCATGCGCAGTTTCCTATGAGCATGAGCGCTAGGGAGAAAAAGCTAACGGACGTCCAAAATACGATATGCAAAAAACTCTCTATTTTCCAGTACGTTGACGAAGAACAACACTATTCTCTACTTTATCCCCAGATTGTACTTTTACATCACTTTTAACTTCAGATATGGGAAATAACAGCTTTTCACTTTCTTCTGCTTCGTACGATAGATATCCAAAATTACCTTTCATTGTATCTGCGATACTGTGTATTTTTGCTCGGACAGCTTTAACGTTAACAGCGCATTCATCCTTCGCTACTCCCCTTTGAAACAGAACTACATCTTCCTTTTGTGGAAACTTATGCTTATCGTCTAAACTAAGTAACTCTACCTTATTTTCTCTAGTAATACCAAATTTACCCTCAGCCATATCTTCAATTTTTTTTAACCATTAGGTACTACGGACGATTTTTCTAAATAGGTTTCTTGATAAGGATCAGAACATCCTAAATGTTTAATAACACTATTCAAGACCTCAGGTTTAACGTCTTCTCTAGGTAACATTCTAACATGTGTATGATACACTTTATCGTCTTTCGACATAATTCTCCTAGATGTATCAATGGTTTCAGTTACATCTGAATTACACGAAAAAATAGGATCTGTGGGTTTATTTTTTACCAGCGTGTCACTAGGCTGACTCAGTTTAATCTAATTGCCCAAGTTTAATTTGAATGCCTGCTTTGAACATGTCTTTGTTTCTCATTTACAAAATTCCACATTATTATTCTTGAAATTCATTGAAGCCTGACCTAAAATATCAGCTCCTATAACCGCCTGAAATTGTAACTCTGCGGTCAGCACTACATGCCATGTCAAAGTGAAATTATTTTCATCTATAATAACTTCTTGTTGTACAGAACCCTTAGTGCAAATCCACGAATTTCCAATCCCTTCCAAAACTACTCCTTTATTAGAAACATACGGCATTTCACTACACACATCTTCACGTAAAAGACTTACGGAACTACCTGTTTTGACAAGTGCGACCACATTTCTATTATTCAACTTAATCTCTTTTGTTATATGCCTTTCTGTAAACATTACAGAAGGGATATGAGCAGCATTAATATTTGAAGTTTCTTGATTTTCATTAATCGTTTCCCGATTTTCATTAATTCTATCAAATATTGAACTGTGTTTGTTTTGTTTTTCCTCTTTGTCAGGGAGTCTATTCCCAACCTCAGTGTTTGAGTTTCCGAACATACGTAATCCGACCTTTGGCGCATTATTTGCAATTTTTTAAATTCAAATTCACTTTTACGACGTCGTTCGTCTCTCTTCGCAATCCTCTCATTAATAATCGTGCTTAACAACTCCCTACAAAATTCCCTCATCATAATCGTCGCTTTTAAGAATAGCATTCTTATAATCAATAATTCTAAAATCGGGTTTTTGTAGTTATACCTAGTTCTCTACACAATATATTTAGATCCTCCTTTAAACCCTTGGCTAAATAAGCCATTTTAAATTTTTCTTAAAACTTACATCTCTAAAACAAACAATAAAAATAAATCAGCTTTACCCTTAATTTGATTTAAAACTCAAAACAAATAATACTCCATAAAAATGTTAATACTCATCTAAATATAGAAGCATTTTTAAATATTTCAATTATAATCAATTAGTATTTCATAAACTCAATTAGTAAAAATAATCTATAGCCAAAATAGTTAAATCAATAAGTAGTTAAGTCAAATAGGCTTTCTTTACATGCATAAAAAAACACTCTTTCCTATTCCAAAATAAGACAGAATAAAAACTTATTCTAATTATATAACTTATTCTAATATTTTACTTAAAAAAAACATCTCTCAAAGAAAAACATATATAGCATATTATTCAAATGCATAAGAATATCAGAAATTAAAAATAGTGACTAAGTATTTAAAACAATCAATAAAAATAGCAACAGTATAGAACTCTCTTTCTAAAATAACCTTTTAAATATAAACACAATGAAAACGATTACTCTTATCGAATTAGTTTCACTTTTAAATGTCAAAGAAAAATGCAATAATTAAAATTAAATATCATCATGCAAATATGAAAACAAAAGTTATTGTAAAAGGTCTTATCTGAAAGTTTCATCCAATGCCTAGACCAGGGCGGACCTTTTTTTCAAATATGGAATGTGTCGCTCAAAAGTTATTGGCCAGGGCGGCCTGATACACACACAAAAAAAATTTGCTTTATCCTTGCTATAGCCGGGGTGGCTATCTTAGTGTGCGTCGAAAAAGGAAAATGGATTCTCTCCCAATGCTTCTTGGCCAGGGTGGCCTTCTTATCAAATATGGAAAGAGTAAAACTTCTTGGCCAGGGTGGCCGGATATCCGAAAACAACTTGCTAGAGCCGGGGTGGCTATCTCCTTCTTATGAAATATAGAATGCGTTAAACTTCTTGGCCAGGGTGGCCGGATATCCAAAAACAACTTGCTAGAGCCGGGGTGGCTATCTCCTTCATATAAAATGTAGAATGCGTTAAACTTCTTGGCCAGGGTGGCCGGATATACAAAAACAACTTGCTATAGCCAAGGTGGCTATCTCCTTCTTATCAAATATAGAATGCGTTAAACTTCTTGGCCAGGGTGGCCGGATATCCAAAAACCACTTGCTATAGCCAGGATGGCTATCTCATTGTGCTCCGAAAACTAAAATATTTCTCTCCAACACTTCTTGGCCAGGGTGGCCTTATCTCGCTGTATCATTTATAACCGGGACGGCTATCTCGAACGCTTCCAACAAAATGGTTTCTTCCAACAGTCCAACGAATTCCTCCCGGCCAAGCCCCCAATTTTTTGTAGACTTCTCTCTCTACCAGTCTAGCAAATAAGTAATGGCTGAGTGGGTTGCCTAGGGGGTGTATTTCAAAGCAGAATAACGAAACGTTATTTTTTCTCTCAGCAACAGACATTTAATGAAGCACGGTTATATGTACAGCGATATTTACATTAATTATTAATACATCAACTTCTCTCGCTGCTTGAAGCAGCCCGCTCCAGTCTCGCCTCCTCCCTCATTGTTGGCCAGAGTTCTTCTCCAGCACCCATCTACGGGGTTTTCTCTCCTTCTCCCACGGCAGAGTTCAAAGTCGAATACTGCCGTTACATGGCAAAAAGGTTTGTGTCGAAGACACATAGTCCGTGATGTGTCGCCATCTGGTGATTAACACACAAACAAATCCTACATATATTATATATGATATGTTATATACGGTCATCTCATGAGAATGGAAAGTGATAGAGCTGCTTTGAAAGTTTTCAATGTAACCCCTTGGGGTTTTAGAAAACAACGACCAAGGCGAAGACCGAAAAAGAGATGGGTTGACTATTTAAGACTCTGATCTTAATATTATTAAGATCAAAAACTGGAGGTCCAAAGAAGAGAACATCCTGGCTGGATCAAGGCCCACAACAGGCTGTCGAGCCAGTTATGATGATGATGATATGTTATATATATATATATATAACATGTGTGTGTGTGTGAACCCCACGTTGACAGAAAAAAGGTTTAAAATTAGAAAGCATTGAAATAAATATTACAAAGCATTATTTAACTATTTATTTTCTTACTGGACAAACCTAGAACATTCTTCGTATTCTGCCACATCGAAATTGGGAAACTCTTTTAATTATTAAGAACTTTATAATTGTATTATATAATACTGCAAAGAAATAATGCAATAATTTTTTATAATAATTAAAAAGGAATGCAAATTATCAAATACCAATGATAGAGTACTTTTTTTTTTTCAAATTAAAGAAATTTAATTGAAAGTTTGGAATTGAACTTTTGAATTAATTGAACTTTTGAATTCATTAATAAGTGTTGATGATATCCAAATTTTTCAAAAGCTAGCTATCTGATGCGGTAATTTCTCTCTATATTTACTGATCTGGGTGACCTTGATGGCCTTATTAAAAAAATAAGTACTGCTCAAACTAAAGCAGATAAACTCCAAGCATTTGCTAATGGCCTGGCATCTCAATCACTTCCAAATGTTTCATAATGGTTTAATGGTCTACTGGGCTTTGCATTTGCTACTGGAATGCTTGTAGTTTAAAAATAAACTTTTGAATTTGATATTTTTCTTAATAACTATAATCCGGACATTGTACTACGACAGGAAACGCTTTTAAAATCTGATCATTCTCCTAATTTTTCTGGTTATATTTTCTATTCAATGACGGACCACAGAGTCTTGTCTCTGGTGGCCCTGATATTTAATTAAGAATAGTATTCCACATATGCTCATGTTCCTCTCCAATTCTCCATGAAAAATTAAAACTACTGTAGTATCTGTAAATTTCCCAAATTTTCCATCTCTGACTGTTGCATGCGTTTATGTTCCACATGATGTAAGTTCCTCTAATTTTATTCATGATCAAAATGTTCTTTTTTTCCTATAGTAGTAGCACCATTTTGGCTGGGGATTATAATGCTAGACATACTCAGTGGAGTTGTTATAATAGAAACCATTATTCTGTCTCTACCATTGTCCTCGCAGTCACGAAAAAGTTTCGTTTTAACTACATCTGTAGCGACACCTATTGATGGAAAATGGAATACAAATTGAACGAATTCTACTTTCACTGTTAAAAAGGGAATTTTACCGCTAGAATAAAAATTGAACGTAGTTGGCATTACGTAGTTGGCGTTAGAAATTAAATAAAAAATGTTGTAAATGTAAAAATTGATTATCGTCTTTTATTTTGCCGTCTGGATTTTAATAACACTACGCAACCTTTACAAAGCCGCCACATACTTGGTGACCCGTGAATTGTTTGCAAACTGTGATTTATTTACAAAATGACTGAAACAAATGGATCGGTGAAAAAGATGAAGTAGCGCGGGTAGGTGTCAAAATACCTCCTTTTTGGGCAGAAAAACCGGAAATATGGTTCTTTCAAGTTGAAGCACAGTTTTCAATTTGTGGAATAACAGCCGAGGATACAAAATTCAACTACTTAGTTTCGCAATTAGAACCTAAATTTGTTGAAAGATTGTGGGACATTATAAGTGATGATAATAGAACAAAATACACCGCTGCAACAGAACGTTTGCTGAATACTTTTAAAGAAAGCGAAAAATAAGCGCCTTCAGAGACTACTTACAGGACTTGACTTGGGAGATCTTAAGCCCAGTCAACTTTTACAAAAATGAGAAACCTGGCTACTGATGGCATTACTGATAAGGTGCTAACAACGTTATTTCTACAAAAAATAACTGATTCCGTGCAGAATATTTTACTAGTTAGTGATGAAGGAATTGAGAAACTCTCATTAATGGCGGATCGCATTCTTGAAATGCAACCAAAACAAGAACTTCACTGCGTAAGCAATAATGTTTCATCAGGATCAGATGCCATAACTGCGTTACAACAACAAATTGCATCTTTGGATAATAAACATGAAAAACTGAGTGTCACAAGGAACTCTCGTTCCTAATCAAGACATAGAGGTCGATACTCTTCTTCTCATCGAAGTAAGTCTCGCAATCGCTATTATAATCCTTCTGGCAAATACTGTTATTACCATTTTCGTTTTCGAGAAAAATGTTTTCCTGATAAATGCCAAGCTCCATGTGCATGGAAAAATAATCCCTCGGAAAACCAGAATCAGCAACAGAATTAACGGCAGACTCTGCTGCTGAAAATACAACACATTGCCGTCAATTCCGTATATTTGTCAACGACAAAAAAACGGGTTTACGCTTTTTGGTTGATAGTGGAGCGGACGTAAGTCTTATTCCTTATACTTCTAAACACAAATTTATTAGTGACTATAAATTATATGCTGCAAATACTGCAATCGATACTTTTGGTACAGAAATTTTAAATCTTGATCTGGGTTTGCGCCGAGAATTTCAATTCCCATTTATTGTGGCCAAAATTAGTAAACCTATACTAGGTGCAGATTTTTTAAACAAGTTCAATTTATTAATTGATATAAAGCATAAACAATTAATTGATGGTGTAACTAACCTTGCAGTTTATGGTGACATTGCACCCATCTCTATTAATGAAAGTGTAAATACAACGAGCAGCTTATGTAAATATTCTGATTTATTTTCTATGTATCCCAATATAACAAAACCAAATTTTCTTGATTCAAATGTTAAACATAATGTAAAACACCATATTGTAACTAAAGGACTACATATAAATTGTAAAGCAAGACAATTAGATCCAAAACGGTTGGAAATAGCTAAAAGAGAATTTAAATATATGCTAGACAATAACATCATTAGTCCATCTAGCTCAGAATGGGCAAGTCCCTTACATATAGTAATAAAGAAAGATGGTTCTTTTCGTCCGTGTGGTGATTATAGAAGATTGAATGATTTAACTATACCTGATCGATATAACATACCTCGAATCCAGGATTTTCAACATATTTTAACTAATAAAACTATATTTTCTAAAATTGACATTACTAAAGCATATTATCACATTCCTGTAGCAGATGAAGATAAGGCAAAAACTGCCATCATCACACCTTTTGGACTTTATCAATTCAATGTGATGAGTTTTGGTCTCAAAAATGCCCCTGCAACCTTTCAAAGGTTTATAAATGAAGTTCTTTATGGTCTAGACTTTGTGTTTCCATACTTAGATGATGTGTTGATCGCCTCTTCTTGCGAGGAAGAACATCGTTCACATCTTAAAATAGTTTTCAAGCGTTTAGATAAATATGGTCTACGGATTAATATTAGCAAATCAGTTTTGAGAGTACCTGTAATAGATTTTTTTAGGCTATCAAATATCTGCGGAAGGCTCACAACCTCAACCTCAAAAATCAAAGCTATCATAGATTATCCATTGCCAGAAACTATGCACGAATTACGTTCCTTCTTAGGAATGATAAATTTTTATCGTAATTATATAAATAATGCCGCAAAAACTCAAGCCCCTCTACATGAACTTTTGAAAGGATCTACAAAAAAGATAGACGCAAAATACCATGGACCGATGAAACCAGACAAAGTTTTGAAAAATGCAAACAAGATGTTGCTCAAATAGCATTAATGGCATATCCCAACTCGGATTACCCTCTAGCACTTCTCACAGATGCATCTGATTGGGCTATTGGATCAGTTATTCAACAAAAAGAACCAAATGGATGGAAGCCAATTGCATTTTTCTAAAAAACTTAACGATGCTCAGAAAAATTACAGCGTTTACGACCGTGAACTTTTGGGTATATATTTATCCATTAAAAATTTTAGGCATTTACTTGAAGGTCGAGATTTCGATATTTATACTGATCATAAGCCGTTAATATTTGCTTTTAAGCAAAACAATGATAAAGCCTCCCCCAGACAACTAAGACACCTACAATATATCTCACAATTCTCTACTAACCTGTAACATATAAGTGGTCGACACAATGTGGTAGCAGACAGACTGTCTAGAATTGAGAACATCGATTCACCTATTGTTAATTATGACTTGATAGCAGATGCACAAATTACTGATGATGAACTACAACAATTGAAATTACATTCCAAATCATTACATTTCAAAGAACACCAATTGCCATCAGGAAAGCTCTTGTACTGTGATACCTCTACTTCCACTATCAGACCATTCATACCAAAAAAATTTTCGGATGACAATATTTAATACAATTCACAGTTTAGCTCATTCTGGAATTCGAACTACTGTAAAAGAAATAACTAAAAGATTCATTTGGCCAAATATGAAAAAAGATGTTAAACAGTGGACTCAAACTTGCATCACCTGTCAGAAAAGTAAAATAACTAAACATACAAAATCAGAATATTCACAATTTCAAGCACCAGATGAGAGATTTAGTGTCGTTCATATAGATTTAATTGGACCTTATTCAACTTCTAATGGATACACATACTGCTTGACGTGTATTGATCGGTTTACCTCTTGGATGGAAGTGGTACTGTTATCCAATATCACTGCAGAAAGTATAGCAAAAAGCTTTTTATGAGCATTGATTACCCGATTTGGTGTACCTACTTGTGTTATTACTGACAGAGGCACTCAATTTATTTCAGAACTATTTCGAAGTTTAGCTTCTCTATGTGGTGTTAAAGTAAACCATACGTCTCCTTACCGTCCTCAGAGTAATGGAAAAGTTGAACGTCTTCACCGTACCTTGAAAACAGCTATTAGATGTCATAACAACGTTCGTTGGACGGACACATTACCAACGGTTCTTATGGGTTTGCGAACTGCTCTACATGAGGACTGTAAGTATACAATAGCTGAAATGGTTTATGGCAAAACTATTAAACTACCAGGCGAATTCTTTGAAGAATCCAGATTGCCAATATCTGGTGATAATTTCGTAAGTAATCTCCGAAAACAGATGGCCGACTTAAAACCATACCAATCCAAAAACAAATGTCAACAAAAGATCTTCATTCCAAAGAATTGTACACATGCTCACATGTGTTTCTGCGAATTGACAGAGTTAAAAACCTTTAGAACCCCATATGAAGGACCCTATTTGGTATTGTAAAGATCCCCTAAAAATTTTCTTCTCTCAATTAAAAATAAACAAGTTAATATTTCCGTGGATAGATTAAAACCGGCATATGTGTTACAACCTAATGAACTTCTGAATCCAACGTCATCAAATGATCATACATCTGTGCCAAGTGAGCAAACATTTATACCAAGTCAGCAAGTTGCACAACCAAACACAACAACACATTGTGGAAGACAAGTAAAACTCTCTGTTCATTTCAATGACATTATTGACTTTTCTTCAAAATTATAATTCGTCCATGTCCATTTAAAAATTAACTTGATTTATTGTATGTAAATGTTTATATGTAATTGTATTTGTAATTATTTTGTACAATTTAAATTTGTATCCATGTGTATTTGTTCACTATTATTTGTATAGATATATTATTTCTTCTACCATTTTTACAGTAACGTAACTTTGTTACTGGTAGGGAGTGATGTAGCGACACCTATTGATGGAAAATGGAATACAAATTGAACGACTTCTACTTTCACTGTTAAAAAAGGGAATTTTCCCGCTAGAATAAAAATAGAACGTAGTTGGCATTACGTAGTTGGCGTTAGAAATTAAATAAAAGATGTTGTAAATGTAAAAATTGATTATCGTCTTTTATTTTTGCCGTCTGGATTTTAATAACACTACGCAACCTTTACAAAGCCGCCACACATCTTTTTTCCTTTTAATTAGTAGGATAGCTTTCCTCAGATCATAATCCTGTAATTATTAAATTTAAACTTTCTTATCCTACTATCTCTGTTAACAGAAATGTTAGAACTTGTTGGAAATTTTCTTCTTTAATTGACTCTAATTTTAATTAATTTGCTCATAAACTTAACAATGCTGTTGAAATTGATGACGCTACTGAAAATATGACGAAAATAATTACTGATGCTGACAATGCAACCTCGAAACAAATTATTATTAACAATCATAGTTTTCTTCTTCTGCACATTAAATCACTAACAGTAATTATATACTTAAAACCTGGCAAATCTTTTGTGATCCGCAAAATAAGACTAATTATAATCACTCGCAGGCTTTACTGAGACGAGTTATTGCTCTTTATAATTATGAAACTTAAGATAGACACCTGCAAACTGTAAACTGTGAAGATGTTTTTTTTTCTGGTCTTGCTCCAAGGCTTTTAAATGTAAACGTACTCACATTAGAACCCTAGGCTCTAACAGTTCACTGGCTACCACTAACAGTAAAAAGCTGAGGTTTTAGCTAACAGCATTTAGGAACATTTTCTTGAGAACAATATTCATAATCATGATACTAAAATTCTCGTTGAGTTCCCTATCACTAATTTTATTAATACTTATCAAAACTGTGAAACGCCTATCACTAAAGCGTCTTTCATTATTAATTGTATTTCCTCTCTGAACAAAACTCCTAGCATAGATAAAATTTCTAATAAAATGTTTTAAAAAAAGGTTTCTTTCAAAATAATACTTGAGATTTGTAAAATTACTCTTAGAGGCTTCAAAACAAAACTTTTAGAATATTAACGAATTCAACCTAGTACTTTCATAATGACGATATTAGACGCTCTTTAGATTCCAAGACTGTTCACAAAATTTTGCTAAATTCTATAATGATATGCGAAACATCAATTACTTATCCTGTTTTAAATTTCCTACAAAATTACGATTATGATATTTCTTCCCGCAAACATAGCAAAAGACCTCGCAACGTTCTAAATATTTTAAATTAATTCTTAATCCTGACGATTTTCTCCTTCCAATTGCGCTACGTCCACCCATTGCTTCTCTGTTTATCCATTTATCCTGCTCTGACTAATTTATTACCTACAACTATCTAGACGAAAAAAAGTTCATTTTCCTCCTAATTTGAACCTTTGCTCATTCTGTTCTATGTTTGATTATATGCAACTGATTTCATCAATATCTACACTCCACTGCAACATCAATCTATCAACACTACAACATCTTTTTTCTTTTTATTTATTTCGAAATTTTTGCTATTTTTCATTTTTTAATTTTATTAAATAAATAAATCTTTTAAAAATGGCATTTAATTATTTCTTATAAATTCAAAGGACATGAGACCACCGCCAGGTTTCAACATCTAATAAAGAAGAAGCTGGAGGCCTCTACGCGGCCAAAAACATCCGTATTAATCTACAATAAGTGATTGGTTAGTTGTAGTTTAGGCTTTGATTTGTAGTTATTGCTTTGCTTTATAGAAAATAAATGATACGTTTGCTTCAACATCTCCTCTCAGTTCTAGCATTTCAATAATCATATTTACCTAATGTTCTTCTTTTTCTGAAGCTAAAAATTCTACTTTCGTAAAAATTTTCAAAATTGTAAATTACGCGAAATTTAATTAATGCCATTACTTCTTCAACGGCGAATACACAAATATCAGGCCATAATCTGTATTAACACGATAAACAAAAATATAAATTTATTTCTCTAAGTTACTGGGGATTGATTTAATTGCAAAACAAGAATATTAAATATTTTCCTTTATTTTCTAATTTACCTAGATGTTCTTTAACGATACTAAGAAAAAAATATGAGGGAAAATATTCTTTTTATCCTTGACACAGGAATCCCCATATAAACTTTCTCGCACATGCGCAGATATTAAACTTGTCCGCTTCTAATTGCCGGTTGTTAACACTTAAATAATTGTTTATGTTAGGTTTTGGAGGTTTTTCGTTTGTTATTATACGGTTATTTTGTGCACGCTTTTTTAATGTTAGTGTCAGTGATCTATGTTTTTTGGTGTCATTCGTTTTCGTTCGACTTTTTAATGGGCCAGTTTAAAGATCCCAATAAATATTATGCTTCATGAAACTTATCTTAAACAATCAGATGGTATAAAACTTAAATCTCTTACTGAAAGGTAACGTATTTTGTAATGAATTATTATTTACGCCAAATTGAACAAGGGAATTCAAATCCTCTTGTCATTGAATTGACAAAAAATGAAATTGTAATTGGCAAAGATACATTTCCAGTTTTAAATCAGTATGTTCAAGTCTTACCTCATCATGTACTGTTGAAAAGAAATGGTAATCAATGGTACATTAAAAGCCTACAGACTTCCGAAAGAGTGTATCTCAATGAAGTTCCTCTCATAGGTTTTCGGTTAAGGCAAATAGAAATTGGTGATCAAATTGCTTTTGGAGCCCCAAAAAAAGGAAAAAAAAGATTTGTCTGTTGCTTGACAAATATAGTTTCTAAATCGTCATCATCTTTTGTAAATTCTATTGAATTAATAGATTTATCTAGGTATGAAGAGCCAACTGCAGTTATAAAAAGAGAACATGGTATCGAGGATTTTGAAGTTACCGAAAGTAAGTCTGCTACTAACAATGTTTCTCATTTAACAAGTGAAACTGGGGATAATAGTCTTCAAAGCAACATAAGTGAGTATGTAAATAAAAATTTTCTTACTATGAAAAGTGAACCTATGAATCAAGATCGACCAAACTTAAAATATGAGCTTATAAATAGTAATTCTTCAGTTATTATTAAGTCTGAAAAGGCTGACAATTATATAGTAAAAAGAGTGAACCTGTTTTTAATTATGATGCAGCAAAAGTGCAAACCATTATGAATGAAGGTCTACCAAGATCTACTATGAATCAAGATCTTCCAAACTTAAAATATGAGCTTATAAATAGTAATTCTTCAGTTATTATTAAGTCTGAAAAGGCTGACAATTATGTAGTAAAGAGTGAACCTGTTTTTAATTATAATGCAGTAAAAGTAGAAACAATTAATGAACCTACAAATTTTTCATCCAGTGTTGAATCAGATGAAAAATTGGTAAAAAGTTTTAGAAAAGAAAAATCAATTTCATCTCAGCAATGTTGTGAAATGAGTGAAAATACTGGTAATGTTAATAAGCATTCTAAATCTAAAATTGATTCAAATCCAGTTTCAAATGTAAAATCATTAAATTCTGATATGAACAAAAAACCCAGTTCCAATTTCGATTTTGTATAAGGAAACTAATCCTGGTTCTCCAATTAGCTGCCCTTTTACTCGTAGCCTTTCAAATTTCTCTCAAAAATTCTTTCTACAATTTCAAAAGAAAGCAATGATGACAAAAACGCTATTGAAATACAAATGCAAAACTCTGGTTATTCTGAAATGGATGATGTAATTACTATTTCTGATGATGAAGCATATTTAGATTTTAGGTCATCTCAAACAATAAAACAACAAAATTTTGATAGTGATTTAAATGAAGATAAAGGTTTTAAAAATTCTAATTATAATGATACTGATCCTCTAAGAAAATGATAAAATATTACTGATTGATGAAAATTCTTCAATAAGTAGCATTAGTGAATCTATTAAAGACCATGAAGAAAAGGCTGAAAAACTTTATGGGTGTAATAAACATGATACAAATGAAATGAAAACTTCTTTAACAAATTTCAATCTAAATCAAAAATATTCGAAGCAGAACTAGTAATTCTAGTGTTAGTAGTCATGATGATTTTATTGTTTCTTTTCTAAGGAAAAGCTATTTAAGGACATAAATAAGGAAAATTATGAAGCAAAAAATTCTACTGAAAGTTGGAAAAATACCTCAATAAAAAAAAATCTGATATTTCTTCTGATAACAAACCAAAAAAACAAATTTTACTTACTGAACCCAAGCGAATGAATCACCGCCCAAAGCAATGTAAAGGAAGAGAAGAAAGGAACATAAATACTTCATCATTTCCGAGTCGGAATCAACCATAACATCTTCTGAAGATAAATCTACCCTCTCCAAGTTTAAAAAAAAAAAGTCATATTTTAAATCTCAGCAATCTGCCAAATTCTTCAAAAGGATGGCTTGCAACAATCCAATAAAACACATTTGGGAGCAGTTGTTGTAAAACCACTTTTTAAAAAATGGTGCTCTTTCAAATTTTAGAATTCCCAAAAAAAATAATAAAATATCATCTACTAAAAAGCAAAGCTTGCGTTTTTGGCAGAAAAAGAAAAACAGATGAAAATAACTGAAGATAATAAAAAAAAATTTGCTTGACAAAAAAATTCCATCAATTGCTAGGAAACCAAATGAAAACACTTCACGATCAAAATTTATCATATCAGATATGTTAGCTGAAAAGAAAAAATCTCAAAAGAAAAAAACTATTCCTTTATCAAATAAGGATGTAACAAGTAATAGAACATCTGTTTCAAATACATTAAATGTAACAAATTCTACTACTAAATCTAATTCTATAAATGTGAGCGATCAAAATGACATCGTAGGAGCAGCTATTCCCCACAATCACTACATTAAATGTAACAAATTCTACTACTAAATCTGATTCTATAAATGCCAACAATCAAAATGATATTGTAGGAACACCTATTTCCACAATCACTATTGCAAGTCGCCCTATCCCTATTGGAAGTAAATATGTAACGTGTAACGTCAGTAATTTAATAAAACTTAGTCAAGATTATCCATCATCATCATCTTCAAAAAAAGAAATCATTTCCATAAGAAATTCATCTGATAATAATACAAACCTTTCATCACTGTCAGTTAATTGTATTAATAACACAGATGAGCAATTAAATGTCATGAGTTCTTCTGTACTCAATAAAAGAGAAGCTACTATTATTTCTGAAAAATTATTTTATTCAAGGTAATAACGTAACAAATGAATTAAATCAAGAAGGTTCAAATATTGATCAAAGCAAACAATTAACCAATAAGAATATGCAAGAAGAATGTGTCAATATATCATCAGTTAACAATAATGTTCAAATAATAGAAATTAAAGATAAAGTATTAAACTTAAAGATTTCCATGGTTAAAAAGATTGTAGAATTGAATGTAAAATGGCTTTTGGAGCAAAAAAGTAATGTCTAAGCCTCCTCCTATTCTTATGGATCAAGTCTCGTATTTGCCTTTTTTTCCACAATTTGGATCATTACATTTCATCATTCATTCCAATGCTATTATTGGAAATTTGGGAAAACTGTTTCAGGCTTCACTATCAATTTTGGAAGATCAAAGAAGAGTTGCAAAAAAATTCTATTTCATTATTGTTTCTATACAAGACAAATGGGACATGACAGAATACATTGTGAAGCAATGGTAAATAACTTATCTTTTGCACCAGAAATCGGAAATGTGGTCATCTTAAATATAAAGAATAATTATAGCATAAATTCTATATTTGGATATATAAGCTCTTGTGAAGTTCATAATAATAACAATTATATAAAGTCAGAGTGGAAAACACTTGATCAGATGTGGATGAAAAATGCTAAATTACATACATTTTCTGTCCTTGTTAAAAAACGTCCATTTTATCCTATCCTATATCAAATAATGAAAGGAAATAGTGTGTGTTCCATTTTGAAAGACATAGATTTAGTAAATGGTTTTCAAGATCTTCATTTTTTCACCATTTTGTCAAAGCATTCTCAGACCGAATATATCAACTTTTACTGCAATTCTTCCTGTTGTTTTTGCTTCTACGAAATTCAATAGTTTGCAAAATATGGTAATTGAAGGAATTAGTGCAGAAATTCAAAACCAAATATCAGAGCCTAAAATATTTCTTCTTAAAGGACCTCCTGGCACTGGTAAAACGTACGTAATTACTGGATTGTTGAAGAAATTTATTTTTAATGATGATCCAAAGTTTAAAGTTCTGGTAGTGGCACCATCATCTACAGCTATTGATAAAATTGGTTCTAATATTATTGAGCTGAATAAACAATCGAGTTTTGATTTTAAGGCAAAAAATATATTTGTAAGATTTAATTGTAAGAGTGAAACTAGTCAAGAAATGAAACCTTTTACACTAGAGGAATTGTATGCAAAACATATCAATAATAAAAAGAAAAAATTAGAAAAACAAACATGCATATTCAGGAAATGATAAAGGCAATCCTGTTTCACAAGAGCTAAATAATCTTCTTGAACAACAAAAACAAATTAGGGAGGAAATTAATTGTCTTTATTCAAATGAAAAAGTATAGTTTGGATTACCAGTCTCATTTATTAAAAAATTCTCAAATTGTACTTACTACACTTGATTGTTGTTCTTCCTCCTTACTGAAAACAGCTTTTGGATCTAATTCTGAAACACCTTTTTCATGCTGTATTATTGATGAGGCTGCACAATGTACTGATATAGAACTTTTGCAGATCCTATCTTTAAGTTTTGATAAATTAATTATGGTCGGGGATCCTTTTGAACTTCCACCCACAGTACATTCAAAGATAGCTGAAGAACATTATTATGGAATATCAATGTTTCAGAGATTCTTACTCAATTTTTTTCAGAATCAGGACCCTTCTTTTACTTTATATGAGCAATATCGGATGCATTCTGAAATTTGTTCTTTTCCTTCAAGATATATTTATGACAATCTACTAACTACTGCTCCTGAAGTTGACTTAAAATATGAAAAAATTTCCCATCTATCCGTATACGATTTTTCACATAACAGATTGTGATGTCATCATCAAATGTGCTGATTGCATTGTCAAATTTGCGTTCAATTGCTAATGTTGGATCCTAACATTTCAATTGGTATCATAGTACCTAATCAAATGATTCAAGATGTATTTTTTAGATGGATTAGTGTTCTAAAAATTAATCATAAATACAGATTGATTGAAGTTAATACAGTTGAAAATTTTCAAGGAAAAGAAAAAAAGATGCAATTATATTATGTTATTGTGATGTTGATGATTCAAGAAGTTTTATCTCATGTAGAAGGAGACTAAATGTAGCTCTTACAAAGAGCTCGTCATTGTCTTCTAATATGTGTGTTTACTACTAATTTAACACAACCTGGATTGAAGGAACTATTGGAGGATGCATACTATCGTCAATTGTACTTTTTTTGTTCCAAAATATAAGGAAATGCAGTTGTGTTTTAAATTATTTTTAAGCCTATAATCCACATAGTAAAAAAATCGCAAAAATTCGATCCACGCTCTTGTATTGATTATTAAATGCATCAAAAATTATAAATTTTGCATGGTTTTAAGCTTTTTTTTATTAATTAAAAATGATATATTATTATTAGGGAAAAATCGTAAAAATTCATTTTTTATGTTGATTAATTTGTACATATTTTTAATTTTTATAATATAAGTCATATGCTATGCTTTTCTCATAAATGGTTGCTTAAAATATTATCATTTGATTGAATATCATAATTATTTTAAATAATGTTTGTTTTATTGTATAAATAAATATGTATGTGCTTCAGTATATATTATTTGTTGAATTATTTTTATGAATTAGTGATATAACATAAGTTTAATGTTATATAAAAATTCTATCATATTATTTCAAGTCAAAGTGTGTAAAAAAGATTCATCTTTTTTATCATACTTATGTTGTTCAAATGAAAGTCAATGTATCTTTTATAAATTATCTTAAAAAATTAATCAATTTGTAGAAATTCAATTAACATGTCAGAATATAAATTCCTATAATTCTCTAATGTATAAAATGATATTTTTAGGTTTTACATTATGTATCCTATAGTTTTATGAATGTTAAAGGAAAATATTACATAATTCTTCCAAACAAAAAAAAATTTGAATTTAAATTTGCTACATGACTTATTTATTTTTGTGGAAATTGTTTGAAAAGTAGTAGTGACTTTAATATATTATTTTCTTTAATTATCATGATCAATAATGTTTTCCAAAGATGAGGTTAATCTGTAATTATTCAAATTCTTATGATCATTATTACTTTAATGTTTATAGCCAATTAAAACATTTTTACTTTAAAGATCATTGAATTTCTGTAAATATGTTAAGGTTATTTGACTTTTATATTTTCATTGATTACTTTTTTTATTGTATATATATATATATAAAAATGTGTGTGCTTGTATAATATGTATGAATTGTATTATTTTACAATGAATTAATTACCAATTCTAAATCAAACATTTAATATTGGCATATCATAGTTTTGTATAAAAATTGCAAAAGAGAATTCTTCAGTTTTCCCTTTTTATCAAAAGTTTCACATTTGTAGGACTCCATTAATTTGTATTAAAAGGCCACAAGAATATGCTTCAATCTGAGTTTTTATGCATATTTGTAGATATATCAAGTTCTTGAACATTGTTTTATAATCTAAACCTTTTTTTTAGACCATAGATATTTTCCGAAAAATTTATACATAAAAGAACTGTGGATAATTTCCCAGTATTCTTCATTTAAATCATATTAGACAGAATACCTTAAGATAAGCAAAAGAAAATTGTGTATTTTAATCACAAAAGATGCATTTGTAATGCAATAAATCTTTTATTCTTAATAATAGAATAGTTTCTCTATAAGATCATCTTTCAATGTTGAGGAAAAAAAAAAAACTTTCTTTGTTTAGTGCAAAAAGCAGTAACTTTCTTTGTTGCTGGTTATATTAATGAATTGATTGCTTTAACATTAATTACTAAAAAGTCTGGAAAAATAAAACTGTTTTTTTTTATAAAAGACATAAGGGAGTTGGATTTTTTATACTGGCTCCCAAAATGACCAATTCCGACTTTAACTTCCCATCTCTGCTATTTAGTATGTGAGATTTAGTTTATTTTGATGCTCTGCAATCATTTTGTGCACACTTTAGACCGGGACCTACAGTTTAACATTGGTTTTGAACTATTAACAAGCATCTATGCCACATCCAGTGTTCAAACCTGAAGCCTGTGGTACCAAAGGCGTGAGCGCTAGCCAATTGGCCATCAGGCCACTAATATGCAAGAGGAAATTGCATAATTCTTCTGACGGCAGGCGCTACTATCAACGTTTTAAAAAGCAAGTAAACATGATGATGATACCTTAAATTGACAGTCAGATTATCTGACTAGAGTTTTCTGTAACACAACAGGCAAAATGTTTTTTTTTTTTTTTTTTTATGGATGTATTGCTTTGTGACATATTCTCTGTGTTGTAATTTGCAGGGGTGGAAAATCTGCTCAAAACTGCTGTAAAATTCATGCCTTGCTACATTCTGCTACAAAAATGGCAAATTTCACATTTCTGTGCCAAAAATGAGATATTTCCTTTTATTTAGTAACCCTGAAAAATGGCCTATTATGGATGAGCTTATCTTATTAGCGATCGTTATTAGAGGGGGGGTAAGAATTAACCAATGTAATGAGAGTTCTGTTTTTATGGCATTTTCACTGGCGTTAGATTTATTGGTTATGTCAACATTTCGTCATAGAGCGAAAATTCTTTTTAATTCGAGACGATATTGTGGCGCCATCTATTTTTCTTTATAGGAAAAAATTGGATAAATAATTTAGTTGTTATTTGTTGTTGTTGAATTTAGTTGTGAACATATGCTTCTATAATAAATATATTAAATTTAAATTAATTCCAATTTTTATTAATATTTTACATTTGTAAATTATTCATAAGAGAAAACCTTTTTTTTTTTTTAATTTCTAAAAAAATTTTGAATCTTTTCTTTACAAATGTGTTTTATTTGTCCCTATTTTATTTATTATCTTGTTAAATAATATCCAAATTTTAAAATAATTTTATTTTTAATAATAATTTAAAAATTAGCTGTAATCTGTCTTTGAAGGATTACAGCAATTCATTTCCCATTTATTACTTGAATTGAATTTCTTAGGCTTTTTGGACTTTTTGTGTATCATTTGATACATTTTTTGTATTTTTCTAAAATGGGATACATATAATTTTAGATTTAATTTTGCAACTAAAAAACACCATTTTGCTTATAAAAATAGAAATAACTTATTGTAAACATATAGCATTTTGTTTCTTACTCAATCAAAAATTCATATGTCATTTGATACTTTTAAATTTTAAATGAATCTTTTATTTCTTACTACTATTTATTTAAAAATAATTCATATTTTTTAATTAAATAACATATTTAATGTAAAAATTGCATGCCAAAAACAAAATTCAGAGAAAAATTTAATATATTTTTTCTATTAAATAATTTAATAATCATATTTTTATATGAAATTCATTAAAAATTAGTACAATATTTCCATTAAAAATATTCATTGCTAAGAATTCCAAAATATTTGAAGTTCCAAGAAGGATAAAGAAAATTGTTAGTCGTTTAAATTAAAAAAATATATTTATATAATTAACATCCTTTACTGTAATGTGTCCAATTCAATTGTTTATTAATGTACATTAAATAAAAAATTATTTTATTATATATGTATTAAATAAAAAATAATTTTTAACATTCGATTCTAATTCTATTGTATAAGTATCAATATATATATCTATCATATGATTGCTAAATAATATAAAATTAATTAGTTTATGCTTTTATAACTGACGAATGTAAATGTGAAAATATACTGCTATGAAACCACTGAGAGAGAGAAAGCTACTACAAAAAAATATAAACTGCAATGCTACAAAACCACTGAAAGCTGTTACGAAAATGCAATTTGCCCTGCTATGAAAATCATATTTTGATTTTCCACCCCTGAATTTGGGTAGTATTAAATCTGCTTCTTTCTATATCACCGTTGAAAAACTAAATCCAAGTGCCTTGTAATTAGAAAATGTCTTATTTTTGTTCACGAAATATATTAACACAAAAATTAAAATCTGATTTTTTTTTAATTGATCGTAAAAATGCATGTATAATTACTGGGAAAAGATGTGCAGTTAATTCATTTGAATAAATTAAGCAAAATAGCTATTGTTATTAAACAGAAAAGAAAAATCCTGTGTGTGATGTAAAAGTATTTAAATTATAAGTTTCTCAAAATTTACATTTTTAGATTTAAAATTAGCGCACATTTTTTGCCTAATATTTTTTAACTATATTATTTTGTTTTAATTAATTTTATGTTATGTTTAGATTTATTAGTTTTGTCGAAAAATAAAAAAAAATATTTTACTCTAGGATTAATTTTATGGTCTAAAAGATATTTATACTTGTTGCATGTTAACTCTGAAATTTACTGATTGTGCTAACAAAACATTTATATTATGTTGACATTAAATGGAATATTTTTTATTTTATATTTCAATTGTATATTGCTATTTTTGAAACAAATTATGACATTATTTGTATTTATGTTTGGATAGCTTTTATTATATTGTTATTTTTGGCTGAAGTTTTTTGCATTTTTGTTATTATTATTTACAATGGCAAATAGCTTAAAAAATGTATTGAGATAAAAATGTGCTCTTATTTTTTATTTAACTGACCTGAATAAAAGCAATGTATAAAAAAAGTTTCTTTTTTTATATTTATTGCAGTCTTTTTAATTAAGTACATAACTAAACATGGCAAAAAAACAATAATTTAAAAAACAAAATTGTTCTCTAATTGTAATCAGTTTAATTACCTTTAACTGTAATGATAGCATTTCTTTTAAACTACATTCATTACTAATTTATTTTAATCATATATTGTCAAAAATAAATGCAGTGTAATTTCCAATCAGATTCAATAAAAAT